>WAAG01025043.1:0-24126 GCA_013390105.1 Tichodroma muraria
GTAGTCATTTGAGGTGCAAGTCTCTGAGGAAGCTTAAGAGTACTTTGTCATCAAGTGAAAAGACAGATTGGGAAAACTTTTCCTTATCCAGCCTGGATTTTCATCATATCTAATTAAAATTTGACCACTGTTGTAATGGAGAGAGAAGAGAGTTAGAGGACTACAGGTTGATGATTTCTTGGTCTCCTTAATTAAAATTGGATTGTGTAGCTTAATGACTGTTGCTTACTTTTGCATATAGAAGATGAAGGCTTTGATATTGCAGTCAGTATCACAAGGATAGATGCTGAAGCCTGAAAAGAGTGAATCCTCACTCCAACTAAAGTCAGTTTATCTGAGGAGATCTTAACTCAGTGCTGCATATTCCCACAGTTCTGGGGGATGCTGGTGGTGTGGGAAGCAGTTGGGGGAACAAGGGTGCACCTACACTGCTATTCTTATCTCGGGTCAGTTGAATGCTCTTAAAATGAATCTTGGAGTCCTCCCTGCATTTCACACTTCAATTTACATTGCCTGTTGGTGTCAGCCCATGAATGGGGCTCTTCTCAGTAAAGCTGAAGCTCAAGATGTACATTCTGCATGGTGTACATCATGCTGTACATCTTGTGTGTCTTGGCTATGTGGCAAGTGTTCAGACTACTGGACCATTTAAGATTTTGTTTGAAGTATGGCCTTTAGAAATGCATGTGGGGTGAATGCTGAATTAGCACCAAGTGTCTTGCTCTACAAATCAGCTTTTCATGTCACATTTCTCAATGTAAGCAGGGCCTAAGTCTGCTATAAAAGATTGGTCCTGTGGTTACAGCTGTAATGTTGGGTCCAAGAACTGTGATGTGGCATTAATGGGAAAGGAGTATCTCCCCACCTTCAAAATCAAGTGTTTCCTTTTCCCAAGGGAGTGCTAAAGCACTGCTGGGTAAGGAGATCTGGGATTAAATTGTCAGAGTAAACATGATGAAAACTACCACTGGAAATCTTCAATTTCTGGAAGAGCTGGAAATAACCAAGTTACTCATAAAGTGAAACAAAATTGCTTACAGGTTGAACCTGAAACATCTGAGTATTATTTTCATGTGTTATACAAATAAATTCTCCTCTCCTGCTTTGCTAGTATTATCCTGTACATAATTTAATTCTTCATCATGTGGTGTGTTTCTGAACTGTGTGATACCTGGCATTCTCTGACATTTAGTTACCACCTTGTTTCCAACAGCTTTCTAATTAAAGAAAGGATTCTGAAGTTTCACTTGTATCCCTGTATGTTGTAGATGCCGTGATGCCTGTGAAACCTGAAAGATTGCAAGCTCTGAGTTTTCCAGCTGCCAGTGGTAACATTCAGGTGGCTCAAAGGTTGGATCTGAGCGAGTTCCTGCAAAGAAGCCTGGAAACCTGCAGGGGAGGCTGTTACGGAGGCTGTTATGTTTGCTGTGCAGCCAGTAATTTGGACTGAAGTTACCAGACCTGAGATTTCTGCTGGAGTCAGACTGCTCATGGTGTCCTACAGGTCCTGGGGAATCCTTGCATAGCAGGGAGCTACAGAGCAGTTTTCATGTGTGGGTTCTTCATCTCCCATCCCAGGGCTGGCTTATACTTGTTAGCAGTGAAAGGCCTTCATTCGTGGTCCCAAGAAAGAAAAGAGGTGTTGACCTTTGGAATCAGGAAAATGAACCAAAAGTTTTTCTTGAATTTTAATTAATTAATAAGACTTCCTACTGAATCTGTTTTTCTGTCTCATGAGCTTAGTGCTAGCTTTTGCTACCGAGCGTTGTTTTTGCTATTCACCTGCTCGCATTACTCGCTCTACTTGCTCAGCCTCTCTCTCTCCCAAGATCTGGCGTGGTGCAGGCAGGCAGGTGCCATGGTGGCAGATTTGGGTGCTTCAAGGCTGTGTGATGACAGTGTGGGTAGAGCTCAGTGTCAGGAAGAGAAGTGTGTGCCAGCAGCTTCCTTTGTTCCCCCATTTGGAGATGGCTGGAGATAAGCTGCCGTGGACCAAATGACTACCTTGCTCCTAAAGTGAGGAGATACAGTCACCAGCCTCCAAATTAGGGTAAATCAGTCTTTGGGTGAAATTCACCGTTTTCCTAACTTTTGATTTCTCTCTTATGTTTCATCCAACTATAGAGTTTAATTTTCCTTTAATTTTCTTGGAGTTAATTAAAGTAACAGAGCCTTTGAAGTCTTTATATAAGCTGACTTTTAAGTTTTGCATTTGAGATTTCTTTTACTTTTGTGGTTAAATGATTTTTTTTGAACTTTGGTTTTGGTCTGAAATCTGAAGGGGAAATAAATTTGAGTAAGTTTTCAAGACACAGCAACTGTGAAAAGAATTTAAACCTGTAACAATTCTATGTAGGAGGGATGCATGACGAAGTACTGACACCTAGAACTAAGGCGAGAAAATGCCTTTAATCATGTGCTTACTGAATGTTTATTATACCCACAAGCTGGTTGAGATCTTAAGGCCTGCAGTCAGGTGGGGAGGAGGCCAGATTTTGCTCTTGGCCAGTGTGAGATACGCTGCTGGAAACAACCCGGGGCTGAGCAGGGGATGGGTTGCCCAGGCCCTGGGTGTACCATAGTACCTCACACCTCTTTTCAGTATTTCACCTGAGCTTCAAAAATACCTTTGTGCACCTGTGTGAACAAATGAAGATGGTCGCAAATTTCTAATACTCAGCTGCTGGGTCTGTACTTTTTCAGGAGTATGACATGCTGGTTTTAGTGCAGTAAGTGACAAGGACTCAGAGGGAAATTGGTTGACTCATCTCTATACAAAAGCTTTTGCTTTTCCCTTTGGCAACTTCTGCAGAATAGTTGGGAATTGTCTTAGAGCTACGTGTTGTCAGGGCTGAGAAGAGAGCTCATGATGACCAGGTATGTTATTAATTGTGTTTGCTTCCTCTTAGGCTCCAAAATGATTATTAAAAAAATCTGAACTGCTGTTGAGATTTTCAAATGGCCTAGGGGATCTTCATTTGAATACCACAGAAAGCAGCAACCTGTCTTGCAAATGTTAGGTGCTGCATTTACGGGGTTACCTCAGAATTCTTTTTACCTTGGGGTGTGCATATTTCATTGGCACAGCTGGTTCTGAGTTGCACAAGACATTGCTGAACACAAGTTGTGCTAAAAACTGCCAGGATCCTTTGTGTAAGAGTATTTTTCATGGCCTGCCTCTTGGCCTTACTGCTGCTTTTAACCTAAGTTACTGTATAGTAAGGAGCCTAATCAGTAAAAAAAAAAATAAAAAAATAAAAGGAATAATGACTAATTGTTTTGCAGTGTTTTGTTTCTGTTTCTTGGTTATGTCCAAGATAATTTCTGTACTATGGGAAAGTTATTTTGAAGCAAAACTGTAAAAGGGAGAAAGAAATCCCTTTTCATATGGAAGTAGACAGAAAGGCTGTATGTGTATGTATATATATATCGACTTGACAATCTCACAGATTTTCCCAGAAGCGCACAATTTTTTCTCCCTCTGTGTGAAAACTAAATCTGCAAAAGGGAAAAATTAAGATTTTCAAGAACCATCTTTGGTGCCCTTCTGAGCATATTCATAATATAATTTTTCCAAGGCTCTTCAGTTTGCCACATCTGATTCTGTGCAGAGACAAAATGTCAAGGTGAAAATAACTTTTTCAGTGTTATCCATTAATTATTTTAAAAAGGCTGCATGTGTCCAGCTCTGCCAAGAATGGGCAAAGAAACTGGACAGCTGATTGCAGCAATGACAGTTAAACCTATTGATTTGGAAATCACAGAAGTGCTACAATATCAGGCTATTTTATGGGAAGAAAACATGATAAATTGTGGACTTAAAGGTCACGATTCTCTAGGCAATCTTCATGTGATAAGGAAGGGTGCAAAACAAGCCTGCTCTGCCGGGTGTATGTGGCTAAAATGCAACTTCGGATTATGAATCTGTCAGTGTGGGGATCATGGCAACAGCTTTTTTCCCCTTTTTTTCTGCTAGAAGATCACAGGCTATCTCAACCTTTGAGATTTGCAAAGATTGCAAAGCATTTACAAAGAATCACTTTATCTGGCTTCCCCAGCTGGTGCGCTTGATCTGGTCCTTTCCTATCCCAGTGTCTGGGCAGGACACCACTGGTGAAGTACTAAAATCCATCTGGGATATCTTTGGTGAAGTCCTTTTACAGGAAGTGCATAAATTGTACCTTCTGTTGTGTGTCTGAATGTCATTCCTCAAAATTTCAGTTCTTAGGTGTCATCTAGTTCTTTCTATATTATATCCTAATTTCTCTTAGGATTGGTAGAATTTCACAGTTTAAATTTATTTTGTTGCTATGTCAGACATGGATGACACAAGAATAAAGGAAATGTTTTAGAAAAAAATGGTTACTTTCCTCTGGTGAAAAAGACTATTTATGCCTCTTCTATCTAGTTGTAAATTACCTGTTTTTCTTATATATTCTAGTTCAAGTTCTATCAAATACTATTTCTAAAGAAATAGTCAAGATTTTTATTATATTGCTCTTAATCTGGCAAGCCTGTTTTCTTTTTCTTTATGTTTTCCCACTTGGAGACATTGAATGTCCTGAGTTTTATCACATCTGACTTCATATGCACTGTGCTGATTTTTTTTCTTCTAAGAAATCTGGGATGGGATGAAATCTTTCCTTAAAGAGAATACATTAATTCATACATTTAATTAATTATTAATTAAATTAAGCTTGCTAGATTTTGGGTCTATGGAAGTTCCAACTTTCTTATACGAATAGCCTTTAACCTGGGCCGAACATCATGACTTTGACTGCCCTGCAGGGACTAGGCACTGTAACTTCTTATTATGTGTGTTTGTCCTGTCATGCCTCTGTGCCCTTTCTGGAGATGAAAGGAATTTTGTTGATTTCTGGAATCTTCCTTTTATGGTCTTTGTTTCCTAATCCACTGTAGTAATCAATAACTTCCATGAAGTTACACAATGAACACTTGTTATGTAAGTCAGCATGGAGGACAAGTGGTGGATCATTCCATCAAACCACTGACGTATTTTTTCATCTTTTCTTCTCCATCCTGCTCTCAATGCACAGTCTGAATTTTGTTTTCTGGTTCATTGCATGCAAAATAACTGTACACAAGTGAGGACTTTCATCTCTTGTACTGGGATGACCTCTGGTCTACTCTGGCCTTCCTTTCTGCTACATAATTTCTGGCACATTTTATGAAAATTTGGGATTCTAAGTTTGTATTTTGAGGAGACAGATATGTTTTTTTTCTGGAACAATGGGGATGTAAACATATCTCTTGCTGACTGTGATACTACAGTTTAAACTTTTATTGTAGGCAGATATGGCAAATCACAGCTTTAAAAAAGGTTTTAAAAGTGAATTCACAAAGACTATTTTCATGCAGTGTTTGCAACAGATTTATTTTTCTTTCACTCTGATCATACCTCACAAGATCCAGGATCTGCAGTATCAGCATCATGATACTTGAAATTTCTTCTGTGTGCCCTGAACTCAGTAGCCTGACAGATTTAGGTAATGTATTATCAATGTAAAATAAAATTCTGAAATAAATAAATAGCATCAAAAGTAATAAAAAGGTAACTTCTTCCCTAATTAGTTTCCTAATTACCATAAATTATCAGCAGGGAAGTGTAAACCACATCTTGGGAAACACTGAAAGGAACTCCATTGCAGATTGTATAGATTATGCTAATGACTTACACAAAAGGAAGTTTAATCTTTGTCAAAGTAGACTGCTCTGTGCCATCTAACTCTCCCACTGGTGTCTCAAGCCATATTTAATTTGAGATATCTGTAATGCAATGTCTCTAGCTGTTTGCTTTTCTTTGTCCCCAGCTGAGGATGTTAGTCAGGTAAAGGGACGTCAAAAGAGCTCAGCAAGTGGAAGATCTTGAGGTATCCTTCAGCTGTCAAAAGCTGGTATGGCCTTGCAAGAGGTGTACAACAATTTATTCTGTAGAATTTTCCCTTCTCTCACTGTGGACAGAGAGCTACCACCCAGCTTGCCTTAAAGAAAAGAATCCAACAAGCCCAACCCCTTGAGGACAGTGTGCTGAGGCTTCAGGGCAGCGCACTCGTGGCTGTTGTGCTGTCCCCCAAACGTGGCCAGGTTATCTGGCTGGTCCACTGCTGTGTCTGGATACAAGTGCCGAGTCCAAGGGCAGGGAGGAACTGCTCTGCGTTCCCACGTAACCTTCTGGCTCACTGGAAGCCTGGCAAAGCAGCAGCAGGAGTCTCATGGCTTGTGCTGAATATATTTCATTGCTGCCAATCTGTTCCCTTCCCTAAGGACACCTGCAGCTTCATTTTTCTCTCTTCCACCATGTCTGCAGGAAAACCTGGTCCCCCTGAGGCACAAACACCAAGCAAACCAGGAGAGGTGGTATTTTCTCCTGGTGCAATTGTAGCTAAAAAGCTCCTTGCAGCTTTTCCAGGGGTGAGAATTGTTAGCACTTCCTTTAAAGCTACCATTTTTCAGTCTTGATTATATTTTTCTACGGTGTGACACTTAGAAATTGCAGATAAAACTTGTCATTTTGTGAAGTGGTAGGAAAGCTATTACCTGCTGAAGTGCCTGTGAAACGAGGGAGATAGAGTTGGCTAAATGATGGTTCTGAGACTTAGTCAAAGGGCCAGTACTAGTCTCGTGACTTTCTACCTTTAGGCTGATGTGTGTGCCATGCCCGAGAGGTCATCATTCACCAAATGGGGGAAGGAGGAGCTGGGTGGGTTGTGCGGCTAAAAATACTTGGCGGCAAAGATTCTGTGCAGCTAAAGGATTCTGCTGTGTCCCTGTAGCCTGGCTGGGGGTCGTGGCAGGGAGACAGCCTGGAGGATCCTTAGTAATATTTCAGGTCCAGGTGATGGGGAGGTTTGGGCTTTCTGAGAGGCTACTGGGGGGAAATGGCAGCTTCCTTTAGGTTCTACCTGGATTCTTGTTTTGGTAAGTCTACCTTTCCCAAGCCCCAGCATCCTGATTTTGTTCCTGATATTGGTCTTAGACAAATTAAAGTGATGCCTTATATTCCTGAAGTATGTAATCATTCCTGTTTTGCTTTCAGAGAGCCTCCTCACTGATGACCAAAGGCTAAAACCCTTAATAGTTTTGTTGACTTTTCTGAGCTTTAAGAACCTCTGCTGCCAGATCAGGTAGGAACTCATCTGTCCATTTAAAGTACCTTTTGGCTATTGTCTTTTGAATAAAATAATTGCCATGAAAGGCCCTTACAATGGGGTCTGCATAAAGCTTCTCTAAATGTTTTGCAATTTGCTTCTAATAAACTATTACTACTCTATTACTCTCTTACTCTATTACTTTAGCTGAAATACATGCCCTTTTCCTAGCATTTTTGAAAATGAGTACCTGGTGAGTACCTGGTGGTGACCAAAGTAGAAGAAAGTGCTTTTTCTCAGCACAGCTTTGAAGTAAAGGAATTAAAACGAAAGGTTGCAACATTATCAGGAGCTCCTGTGTAGCATAAATAACTTAGTGATGCTGCTTAATTAAAGCAGTGCTTGGGATTGCTGTTTAATCATCGCTGTTTTAGCCCGGGATGTGTAATAAGCAAAGAGGTTAAACCAAAGCAATCTGTGTTCTGATGCAATTTGTTATGACAGCATCTGGGTTTATGCCAGGGGAAATGAGCAGGCTCCACAGCTAACTTGCTGCATAGCCTCCCTGCTTAGGCATGGCATCAGGAGGTCACTGCTTTGTGCTAGACAAGAAGATTTTTATGAGAAGAGCCCAGCTCTTTTAGCAGATACCATGAACAGTGATTGCTTGGTCACCCAGACTGCTATGGCAGCCTGAGCAGGGCACTAGTGAGGGATCTGCTGTGTTTAGCTGCTCTGGTGTACTGCCCTACGCTAAAAGTGATTCCTGATTTCATCCCTTTTAATGGCTAATTCAGTGATCTGGTTTCCCTGGACAGATCCTTGCAGAGGCCTCTCTCTCCTGAATTGGAGGATTCAGGCACGTGCAAGTGTCTGTGCATGAGGTGATGGTGCAGCAGGGAATAGAGGAGGTTTGCACTGGGAGATGAGAGGGCTCTGAAGGAAATTCACTCTCCTGCTTCTCTGTTAATATTTCCTAGGGCTTAATCGCTACCCCTGAAGGACTGTGAATCCTGGAATTTGTGGAAGCAGAGCACTGTCTTGTGGTTATAAGAGAGTTCATGGAAGATCATCAAATGCCTGGATTGTTGGTTCTGGGTCCCTGTTCCCAGAGAATGCAATATCAACTGCCTTTGTTTTAAGTGTTGATCCTTTCTCCTGTTCTTGCTGTTGGGAGATTGGACCAGAAACCCATTCCTCTGGTGGCTTTAAACCTTCCTGCTTCCAGATTCTACTGAAGCTATGGTAAGGATCACAGAATCACAGGATGGCAGGGGTTGGAAGGGACCTCTGAAGGCCATCAAGTCCAAGTCCCCTGTTAAAGCAGGTTCATCTCCCACAGGTTACACAGGAACACATCCAAGTGGGTTTTGAATATCACCAGAGGAGTCTCCACAATTTCTCTGGGCAGCTTGTTCCAGTGTTGTCCCACTCCAAATAAGGAAGCTTTTCTTCATATTCAAATGAAACTTCATGCATTTCAGTTTGTGCCCTCATCCCAGGTATTATATCTCATTTTCCTACAGCTGCTGAAACTTTGGTGACAGCAGTTCTCCACCAGACACCTCCTCTAGTAAATTAGAGAGAAATCACTTAGAAATACTGTTACCTCTGTTTCCAATGGGTCCTGATAATATTGCTAACTCTAATTTCCTCCTTAAGCCAGAATACAAAAATTAAGAGCATCTTGACTTTATGTCAGAAAGTCCTGACACCAACCTCACATCCATGTTAGAAAGAACTGGTTTATGAGATACATGGCTGTATGTCTGTTATCTATAATGGAGCTGATGCCTCCTCCCAAAAGGAGAAATCTTAAGCGTGAGGGCACAGGCAGAGCTCATAAGATGGTGTAACTGGAGCTCAATTACCACATGGGTATGCTGTGTTTTCATTGTCTTTGCCAGGTCAGACTCATGACTGCCTGGGAAAGGTTGCAGTATTAGATCTACATTTAAAAATGCCTTAGTTAAGTTGTTTGTTCACACAACTATTTTTTGTTTGCTTCTGTAGGACAGCAAAGCAGCTTTTGTTAATGTGGTATTTCATCATTGTCTTGTGACAGCCTGCTGGCTTGTCTTTATTTCACACAAAACGAACCATCTGTGATATGACAATACACTTGAGTACCATTACCTGAATTTGTTTTTTTTTCTCTTGCATCTGAGGAACTCGGTGGTCAAATATGTCAATCTTCACTTCCCTCTTAACCATCCTGAATCATTCAGGTATTACACACTATTGCTGTAGTCCATTCCCGTGGCAATGTTCTTTTGAAGATGATAGGGAAGTCACTTCTGTTGTCTCAAAATCCATTGCCCCAAAGCTGTTTTCCCTCTTTGAGCAGTTTCTTTTTGATCTAAGTGCGAGGATGTTCTGTTCACATCACACAGGTATTCTTGTTTCATCAGTGCCATCACAGTGACCTCAGAATTTATTTCATGCATAGCAAGATGAAGATATGAGGGGAAGGTATGTAGCATTAAGTAGGTGTTCAATCAGAGATAAATGTGCTACCTTATTAATCTGATGGTCCTTGAGGAAAGAGTTACTGCCTTTCCTGTGCTGACTTTCACCCCAGTATTTGAGGTCTAGCATTCCTCCCCCATTTGTGTCATTCATTCTCTTCATCCTTCACTGGCTGATAACCCAAAATATCACCAACATAACCTAAAAATTGGTTGCTGTGAATGAGTCCATCTGCATTCCTGAGGAATATAACTAGTATGATTTTACAAAAGCTTTTAAAGCTTTGGAAAATCATTGTATGTAATTTTTATATAAAATAAAAGGATAATTCTTATGTATTTTTAATATGTGTGTGTATATGGGTTTTCCTGATTTTGTTAGCAGAGAGGATGAAGGTTTCCTGCTTACTCTAGTTCTGGAGCTAAGGAGAAGTTAACTCCTGGTTTTGCTTTCAAGACTTAGAAGTCTTCTAACTTGTTTTCCTGAAATGCAGGACTGCCTTTGCATGCATGTAGCTGCATAACAAACTCTGATAAAGGGGATTTGCAGCCTTCTTCCTGGGCTGATTTGTTTTCAGGTGTCTCGGAAGTTTAACAGGGTGATTGCTAATGCAGTAGGATTTTTTCTTAATTTTGTCGTCTTAAAAAAATTTTGTTTAGGTGATTTGTTCACCTTAAATAAATTGGCTAATAATGGTATTGGTAACTACTCTGACCATGTTACCATCCATCCTGCACATTTACCTTAAAAAGAGAAAATTATTAGCTGTTGAATTAATGATGCAAACATCTCTAAGAGAATGAACTGAGGGCTGGAGGGTCCCCAGTATGAAATCAGTACCTTTGGATGGTTGTAGTTTGTATCCAGCTCCAAGTGGACAGTGGAGCTGATGCTGGAAACAGACTCTCTCGATGCATGACACTGTCTCACATTGGAAATTAAATATTGGGACAAAGAATGGAACAAAATAGCCCGAGCACTTGCTATAGACACAGCAAACAGGTCAAATCTGAGTCAGTGGATCAGCTACACAGAATGGATCTTCTCCAGCAAAGCAGCACTTCCCAAAGAACTCCATGCTGGTGGTCACAACACCCAGCTGGAGAGAGCTATTTGGTTTAAAACTGATAGTTCAAATTAAGCAGATGAGGTATTGGAATGTGGGTATTTGCAGCCTGAATGAGAAGTCAAACTATTCTGAGGCTTGGAGATTTTTTCATTTAGACTTAAGTTCATAAATAGCTTAAATTCTTTCCTGACTTAATGGGAAGTCTCCCTAAATAGAATGGAAATTAAATCCAGCCAAGTAAACTCGATTTCTTCTTATTTGGCAATATAAGTTAATCCACTTAACACCTGGATTGGAAATGGCTTTCATGAACACAGAGGAGCTGATATAATATTGTCTTGATTTTTAATGTAGCAGTTTATTGTTTCTCTCTAAAATTCAATGTAAAATATTATCCACTTGGATAAAAGCAGGATTGAGTGGATAACTACAGAATTTATTGGATTTATTGAGATGAAGTTTTCTCATAAAATGCCTTATGAGCAGGTTGTTATTCCATCAGGGTGATTTGTTCTTTAATTTATTTGACTTAATTTTCTGTTTGGGACTGGATTTCATTATTGTTGCCGGCAGTTATGTGATTAACTGATGCAATAGGTTTGATCTAGATGAGCTCCTGTGATTCCATAAGTCAAAATCTATCACTTTATATATCTTGACTGGAGGAAAACAGCTTTGTTATTGAGAGAAAAAGTGGAGGCCATGGGATAAGGAGAAGGATTTGATGCTTGGGAAGCAACAGTAAATGAACAGGATCAGAAAACTTTCCTTGACCCAAGCGGTATCTAAAATGCCAGTTCCAGACACAATAACCTGTTTTTATGTCTGCTGTGAGTTCAGGTGTGAAATGAAATCTTCTTTTGCAAATTACATATATGGCAGCAGTTTCTCCCTGCCCTGATGGGGCTGTTGCCCTTTTTGCTTGGCCTGGAGCACACTGGCAGCATCTCCCGTGTTTGCCTGGAAGAGGGCCCCTCATCCCTCACGTGCTGCATTGGCTGTGGAGCTCGGCTGTTTAGAAGTTGTACACTATTATTTATAATTAGAACTTGAGTGTGTGCAGTGGGCTGTTTAGCTGTAAAAAAAAAAAAAATGTGATCCCACTCAAGGCAGCAGTTTACTACTCAGCCTCTTTCCTTAGGTGCGTAGAATACAGCAGAGGATGAATTACCAGCAGTCATGGACAGTGACAAATGTTAATTTGTTGAATTAGTTTGATGTGGGACAGATCTCAGCATTTGCAGGGAAAAAGACCCATTCAGGTAATTTTTGCACACTTTTCCCTCTTTGTGGAAAAGGCATCAGCTCTGCATTTGTGGCCACGAGGTTACAATAATCCATAAGCAGAAATTCTTACTGTGTTTTCTTGCAAATTTACAAGGTGTTTAGACAACAAAGCAGCAGTTTCTCCTTTATTTTGTGGTACTTCACTGTGATTTGAGTCCTGACAGATCGACTTGGATGCTCAGTTCCTGAGTTTTATTGTGAGTCTTCATGAACTGAGCAAAGCCAGCAGAGTGAAGCAGAGAATGGTTTGGGTTGGAAGGGACCTCTAAAGATCCTCTGGTTCAAGGGCCCTGCCATGGGTGGCAGGGACACTTTCCACTAGACCAGTTTACTCAAAACTCTGTGAAAACTTCCAGATATGGATCATCCACACTTTTTCTTGGATACGTCCCATTCAGGTGCCCCACTAGCCAATACATCCTCATTAGCCACCACCACCCTTCCCATCCTTGCTATAGCACACAGATATCATCCCCTTAGTATACAGAAAATCCCTTTAAAATGTCTGTAAAATGTCCACAAATATTCACAAAATGTCAGTAAATTCTCCCTGGAGCCTTTGGCATTTTTGATTTCAGAATTTCTGTGACATTTAGAGACCTGAGTTGTACAAAATAGGGGAACAAGGGTTTTGCAGTGTCTTTGCCATGTCTGGCTTATCCCATCTTTCTGGGGGTATATCTGCATGATATATGATTTAGGAAGGGAGTAAGCTCTGGCTGCCCAAGGAAATGGGTGTCTGCAGCATCCTGAATCCTTATGTTCTCTGAAAAGGCAGTTGCAGCAGAGCTCTGGTTTGGCTGCAGAGAGATTAACATCTATGGAAACAGCCGGTGTTATTCACTGGCTGGGGAACAACTATTTAAAACAAGACAGATAATTGCATGTAAGAGCTAAGGTCAAAAGGAGAATTGAATCCTCTGCACAGCTCTTTAGTGATGGCTTCATTTGCATTTGTACCATGAGCTGGATTATCTGCTTTTTACTGGAGCATGATTTTGATTTTGGTTTGGTATCTTGGGTTTTTTTTTAAGGCTGAGGCCGTTTTGTCTCTGAATATCTCTTGACATATAGAAAATCACTAATAGCAAAGGTGAAATTAATGACTTTCCATGGAGTATGAGCAATATGATTCTTATTTAGTCTCCAAAATTCATCCCTCGTTTTCTGTTCTAGAAAGGAAAGTTCTGGTTCTTCAGTTTATTCATCTGCATATTAAATTGAGATGTTTGTCCTAAGAAAAATGTCCAATTCTAAAGTTCCATATAGCTCTTCACAGAATTACATTTCCTTATTCTCCAGTCCAGTGTTACAGAATATTTATTTTGCTGAGTTTCCAGTGTTTTTGAAACCAATGATTTTTTATTTTCTATTTTTTTTTTAATCACTTGCTATAACAAATGAACACTCTAAAGCTTCAACTTTGTTCTCTGGAAGCTGGAAGTGCTCTGCAAATGTTATCTGGCAGAGGTTTACTGAAACACTACCACTTTGTTACTCATTTTGAAATACAGAGGAAAAACAAAACATGCTGACAGATGTATTTTACCTGGTCAGGTCTCAAATACTCTGTTTAGTTGAATGTGAGAATAAGAATAAAAAGTAATTTATTTTTTTCTTAATTTAATTCTGCTGAAAATGCAGAACAGTGGTTAATGAACCACACAAAAATTTAGAATAATAATTTTATGCAAAGAAGTTAGTTTGAGTTCTTTTTGTTTCCTGTTAAATGGTAGAAAAACAGGAGAGAAAAAACCCAAAAGAACTATTTAATGGGAAATATAAACATACGCTCACCATATATATTTTGAAAGATAATTTATGATATAAATTTCAGAGTGAATTAAGCAAGCATAGATCATGGACTTCAAGCTAAAGAATCTTGTAATGTTTGATCATTATTTGGAAAATAAAAATACTATTTTTTCTCTTTTATGCTATATTTTTCCAGTGGGATTTACAGCCTATTTAACACTAGAGCAAGGCTTATCACTTCTTTTCTAGGTCTTAAAGTCTGTCTTCAAACTCCTCTTCAAAATGGAGTTTCCCAAACCAGGTCTCCAATGTTCTCCTAACAGTTTATCTGCTCCAAATACCTGAGAGAAGACATTTTCAGTTTCTAGCGATGACTGCTCTGTATGAAAGGCTCATGTGCTCTTGATATATATACATACATATATATGTATATAAATATATATATTCAGATATAATTTGACTCTGCAAAAAAGACAATTTAGACTGAAGCAGACTGAAGTAAATAAAATAATTTTGTTGGTAGAAAACCAAATAAATGAGCCATGAGCATAAAGGCTGTGACAACGAAGGCATAGGAAAAATACGGGAATACAGAAGAACTCCGAGAAGGTAGAGACAAGATGCTGTAGGAAGCTTCAGACATTTTATATGGCTGTGTCAGGAATGCCTGGGAGATGCTGTATTTACAATATGAGCTCTTCCTGTGCAAGCGTGGGAAGTGGTGGCTTGGCAGGGCTTTAGACCTTGAGCCATGGCCAAGGGCAAGCCTTGCTGCTGGGAACATGTGGATGCAGCCTTTGTGGCTGAACTGACAAATGAAGGTGCCAAAAGCATTCGCAGAGCACATCCCCACCTGCTTGTGGAGCAGCCCTTTGAAGTGGAATGGGGGTGTGTGGTTCCTCTCCAGGAGATGCACCTGACACAAGCTGTGTGTGCACAGGGCTGGTGCTAGATGCGTAATGTGCGTGAATTTGCAATGGAACATTGCGTGCCACGTCAACTATTTGGGTCTTTTTCTGCCTTTGCACCTAAGCCTGTGGGTGCTGGAAGCTGTGCTTGTTGCCTGTGCGTTTGGAGGGAGGCTGTGGCAAAGGACTGCTGGAGGGTGAGTGTTCTCTCCCAGCTGCAGCAGGACAGATGCAGGTGCCAGGCAGCAGCACATGTGCTACACCTCTGTGCTGCCTGTGCCCGCCCTGCTGGGGGTCAGTGTCTCTGAGGGGATACAGCCAGGCTCCCTGGGCTCTTCTCTGCCTGGAGGCTGAACTCCAGGGTTCCCAGAGTGCTGTGAGGAGCAGCACAAACTGGTATCACAGATGGGATCAGAATCCAGATCCGTGTTTTTTTCAAATTTACAGAGGCATCATTTCTCATGTCCTTGCTTTACATGGTCTCTAAATTGTGTGGAAATGAGAGAGTGAAAAGTGATTTGTCTCTTTCATAAGCTCAGGTTGGAAGAAACATCCATGACATCCGAACAATGGTACTTCAAAGGAGAGGTTTAACAAATGCCTACTTGGCTGCTCTCCATGGGTGCAGGAGGAGAGGGCATAATGAGATTTGTGGGCTTTTTAAATGATGAAAGGTGTGTTTGCAATTGAGCAATTGCCAATTATTTAAAAGATGAAAAGTAGGCATATTAATAAATTTGAAACTTGAAAAAAAACAACAGGGGAATTGAGATTTAAAGAGATTTTGGCTTTCTCTGTTCAATAATGTGCTGGTTGGTTGGGCTCTCTAAAGTGACATAGGTGCAGTAACAACAGGATCACAGTTCTTTTGCTTAATAAGTGGATGCATGCAAAGCCTCTTTGGGTCCTTTTCGTGGGTTAACAGCACTAAAATTCAGTGTATGATGAATTTAACCTAAAACCATAGCAAATTTTTTGGCCAATTTAGTTACAGGTGGCTGGGAATAATTTAAAACCTCTATCCCTGTGGCACTTACAGGTGATAAGCATTGTATTGAATTTATGTGGATAAATCCTCAGGGACTGTAGACCATCAGATTTAGATATCAGCTTTATAAGCATCCACTGTGCAGAGTGTCTGCCAGGGTACAATGACCACTGAGCTTGTGGAACCGAATCAGTGAAAACACAATTGTTTCAAAGGAAGTTTTCTGATTATCTGTTCATCTTAGACCTGTTTTAAAATGAGGAAAAAAATGCCATCATTCAGATTTTTTTTTGAGTCCGGTTTTGTGAAGTACAGCAGATTTTTAGGAAACCAGCTCTCTTGGTCTCATGTCTGGCACAGAACAAAGCTGGAGTTAATAAAATGAATTGTGTGGGAAATCATCTGGTGGCATTGCCGGATTGTACCTCTCCCTGTAATGGTTCTTCTGTCACATAAAATATGTATGTATGCAGTTTTCAGGAAGGATATTGGTTATAAATATTTAGTTGGGTTAAGGTAGGGAGAGTGCTCCTTTCTTACTGCTACTCCAAGGAATAATCAGGTCCATTAGGAAGGCACCAGTCAACCTCATTGTGTTTGTAGAGGCCAGAGGGTAAAATTAATCCTTGTGCAGAGGGCTGGCATAAGAGTCTCAATGGTATTAACAGCCATGGGAGAAAGAGAACAGCAATAAACTAGTTTGGCAGAAATCCTATGCTTTCCTGACAGGACTCAAGAGGGAAATACATACCTTCGTGCTAGATAGCAGGCTGAACACTTGAGTCTGTTGGAAAGCTAAATCAATAAATATTTGTAACTCACTGCCGAAGCACTGAACAGCTCTGTAGATATTTTAAGCCTGTACTTCAGACAAATTGCTCTGTGAAGATGGCTGTGCTACAAGTGACTTGGGACATTATTTATCTAGGGGCTCCTGGCAGGACTTGGAAAATTATGTTGTGAGAGTTGTCATCTGTTTTTTTTCTGGGAAGCAAATCGTTTTGTCAGTGAACTTTGATCTGTTGTAGGATCAGCCTGCTTGGAGAAGTTATGGTGTTGTAAGTAAAATGTGACTTTATGGCTCCTTTAGTGACTTGTTTTATTCCCATTGTGCTGGAATGCCTTTCCAGTGCATTTGTGGCTGGATGCAGGAGCAAGGCAGAGAGGAAGAGCATGGGACTGTGAGGAAGGCTGTTCTTGATGAGCCTTAAGGTCCATTTGGAAAATCAGGCAGTCTCAGAATGCCAAGGAGGAGGGGAAGAGCTGCATGAACTCGTAATAGCCTGGAGCACTTTGCCAGTATCCAGTAAAGTTCAGGAACTTCCGGAGGGAATTTATTTCTGTTTGCACAAAAATCTGTCTTTAATAATCTTCAGGTTTAATTGGTTTGGCATTAATTTGTCCAGAGCCATTTTGAATCCAAGACTTCATAATCACAAAATTCTGTGGTGAAGTCCTGCAGTATAACCACCTCTTGGGTGGAGAAACTCTGTTTTTTTTCCTCCCAATCCCTGTATGTTCAGACTTCCTGGAGCCATCTCTCTGTCAGTGCGTGGGAGAGACACTGTCGGGTAGCCTCCACACAGCCCTGTAAAGCATGTCAAGGTGACAAAATTATTCCTGGGAGTAAGAAACTCTACAGGCATTCAAACTCATTTCCCTGCTTTACCTTCAACCTGTTAGGATTAATCAGAAAGTAATTGCACACTTACTCTTGCTGCCATTTTTTGGGAAGAAGTGCAGCGACTCAAAGATATTTTTCGTGTCTCTTTTCAGGTGTGAAAGGTCTTGAGGTAAAGTAGTAATTCAAATTCATCCTCAATAAAGGCAGAGTTTTATATATTGAATTTGAGAAAAGCTTTCTTGGACTCTTCAACAAAACATGGTCTTGAACTCTCTGTCCTCTTAGAGACAACGAAGCATCAGTCCAAGGATGAGTTGGATTCTTGGTGTCATTTTCTTTGTACACTGTGTTGTTACTCCTGGATTTTACAAAATATATTTTTGTAAGGGTCTTGAGCTGAATAGTGTGATGAATAATTCAATGCATAATTTTCAGTATACTTGGCAATATTTCATTAGTATTTTTTCCCTGAAGCTCATTTTTAGCTGCAAATATCTACAAGTGTAAACAGAGTAACATTGACCCCTATAAAAATGAAATCCAATACAGTCATGCTAAAATTACCTCCACACAAGTAATACTTTGAAGGGTTTTTTTTCAATTGATTTTTAAAATATTTAGCCTGAGTGCCACTATCTGTGAGAGAATATTTAAATAATACAGTAGAGGAAAAGAAAAGCAATGACCATAAAAAGAGCAGTTGCCCAGTTGGAGGGATTAAAGCCTTATTATGCCACTAAATCTAGGAAAAAGAAACAAGAAAGCAATTTGGCTGAAGTGAGGGTGATCTGCCTTGAGGGTTTTGCTGTGTCTAAACAAGTGGACTGGTGTGTGATCCCTAACCAGGATAGGAGCCAGGGGGTGGTGATGGTGTAACCTCACCTGTATTCTGGGGTCTTCAGATGCTGTCTTTGTACTCTGTCACACAGCAGAATCAGAAATTATGTAGAAATTATGTTCTTTCTACATAATTTCTGATTCTGCTCTGTGACATTGTTCCAGGAAAATGCCTAATGAAAACAAGAAGGATTTAATCCAGAGAAATAATCCATAGATATAGTGGAAGTTTTCCTGGTCAATTTTGAACCAAGCTGTTTATGAAATGCTGCTCTGAAGCTGGGAGTGATCAGAAGTTCGTGATGTCAGCCTGTGTATAAGCCAGCTTTTTGATTTCAAATTATTCTACACTTGGAAGGAACCTACAGCTATTTTTTTCTGTTACAATCTTTTAGTCCTTTTTTCATCTATGCAAACACTTTTGTGAACTTTGAGAATAGTCCTCTGTGCATTAAAATGTATTTGCTGCTGAAATGTTAAATCAAACAGCAGCTTGAATATTTTTAAAGGTCAGAGTTACTGAAGCAAAATACACACTGCATACACCTTTTTTAAGTGTTGGTTTGTGGTTTTTTTTGTAAATTTAAATGGAATCTTGCAGTGTATACACAATGCTGCATTTAAAATTTGTAAGGAAAAATATAATTTTGTCCTACAGGAATTAACAAGCATGATGATGTTTACGTCTTGTATTTACAATTCATGGATGATTGAGAAGAACACTTGAAAAATGGTAATGATATTTCCTTAAGAAAAGCCCAAGGCAATTTTTAATTCATATTTTCAGTATTTTCTCTGTCACTCTGAGGTTCCAGGAGCATGTCTGGGTCAAGTGCTTCAGTGGCTTAAATTAAAGATGAGGTCTGGGAACTGCAATTCTGCAACCGGGGCTGAATGATGCAGCAGCTGCTGCAGCTGAGGTATTGCTGCTCGTGAGGCTCAAAAGAAATACTCTAGCTGCTACAGCAATAAAGTATATTAAACATACCATGTTAGACAAGGAGGAATGTTCTGCAGACATGCTTTATTATCTTGGAGTTGCACTGTGATGAACCTCGTGAGTTCTTTCCAACTCAGGATATTCTATGATATTTTATTAGGATGATTCTGGTTTTAGTTACACCTGGATGTCTGGCTGTAGTTAATACCTTGAGTTCTACCTTAATGATTCTCTTCTGATTGTAGGTGTAAATGTCTGGAATATTTACAAAAGTTCTAGGTAACAGCAAGCCAGTATATTTGCATGGAATTTGGCACTGGTGCTGTTGGATACACGGTGTTCTTGTGCATTCAGGATAGAGAATTTCACACTTGAAAGTGAAAACTGACTCACTAATAACATCAGAGGTGTAAATGTCCTAAGTATTGCTGCTCCAGGTGACAGACACAAAGCCTGAGAGAGGACCAGAGAATTTAAAAGCTTTATCTTGGGGTCAGGTCTTGGCTGCTTAGACAGGCAAGACCTGACCCCAATTCAGCCTTTCAGCATGGAGACATGATGCTGCTTCTCCCTGCTGGAGTCCAAGTGTCCTTAGAGTTTTGGTTCCTAGGTTCATCACGGTCACATAAGAAACAGGGAACATAAGAAACACATTGAACAGACATATTCAATGTCTGTTATCTCCTACCTCATTAATTTTGACTGACTTCCTCCATTCATCCATCCTGTGGACATTATATCACATGGATTTTTTTCTTCTTCTTTTACCTTATTTGCTAATATAAGGCAGAGGTGATGGTGTAATTATTTCTGTCAAGGTAATTATTTTAAAACTTAATTTCATAAAAAGCGCTTATTAAATTTTTCAACTGCAGTGGATGAAATTAAAAATCTAATCTTTCCTGTACTCAGGAGGGAGAGGATTATTCTAATTTGCATAACTTTATGTTACAATAACAACAAAAAAAGGACAAAAATTGAAGTTCAATGTAGATTAATATTTGAAAAGCATTAATTTTTTTCTCAAAAGGATGAATTTGGATGAATATATACTTTGGTGTAGCATCATTCAGTCTCAAAGATTACTCCAGTTTAGCAGAAACTATACTTCAGAATTGAGTCCAGGAAAGTGCTGGATGCCTTCTGTTTCTTTTTCACTCCCATCACAAGAAGTGCTCAGCACCCGATGGACCTTGATCAAGTTGTTTGTAATTAAGGGCTTGGATCTCCGTCCCACAAGTCATTTAGTCATTTGTGTCCTTTTATATTGGTTATGTCTACTTGAAGCAGACACTAGGTTTATGCAACATAAAAGAAAAATGCTTGACCCATACCCCAAAAAGACGCCTGTTTTTATACTAGCCCCTGACTGTGCCGTCCCATAAGACTTTTTCTGAACCAATATTACTTTGTGTCTGTGTCATTAGACATGTCTGTGACATTAGGCACCCTTATGCTCTGGATCAAAATAATAAAAAAAAGCTCCACCTGAAAGCCACACACAGGTGGTGCCATAAATGATGGAGTTATGGTTTATTAATCTGACAGACTGTCATCTAGACTTGGGCAAGCCTCTGCTAACAGCAGATCAGTATGCACATGGCTGTACATGCAGAGTGTTTCAGTAACTGAGGAGAAAGGACACAGAAGTCATCTCTGAGGGTGCTGGTGGAGGCAGTCAGAAGGAAAAATACCATTTGTTTCTGCAGCTGTGAGGTTGCTCAGTCATCAGCACATTTTGATTCTTTGAAAACACAGAAATGACTGCTTTCAAATCTGAGTGCCTCTCTGACTCTTAAACAGAGTGTTCTGCACAATCTGATGCTATGGATGACGTATGGATGTAGAAAGACTGGTGTGATTTGCATGTTTTGGATGTGACTGTGAATGGAAGAACCCGTTAACAGAAATTAACTGCATGTGTTTTTAAATAGATAGCTGAAATTTTGGGAAAGTTTTTGCAAAATACTCATATGATTTACATGCAAAATTCTTTTGGAAATTTATTGAAATTTTAATAATTTAAAAATCATTTCACTGAAAGGAGAATATTGTACAGCAGACTTAGAAACAAAAAATATTTGTCCCCATGTTAAAATTCATTAACTTGATGGAGTGCTACAATATGGACAACATCAAATTATTGTAATTAGCATTTCTGTGATGTAATCAGACAGGAAAAACTGATCTTCTGTTTGCTAATTTTTCTGCATTTTTATTCATTTCTCCTAGTGGCCTTTGAACGTCCACTATGACTGAACCTCCCCCCAGATACGATTATGCAATGACTTAAATTACATAAAGTCAAAAGGATTTCCCAAACTACTACCATTCTTCACCGAAACATATGAGTGGAGATCCACAGTGTCTTGCTGCTGACACCCCTTGTGTTTGATGGGGCAGCAAAATGAGCCATGTGAAATACCTTTCCTCTTGCCCTTGGGTTCTACATAATTGCTCTGCTGTAAGCAGTAAAAGGGGGAGGTCATCTGAAAACCAAACCCTGTGGTGTGTGACGGGCAGCATGGGGGTCTGGACTCTCCTCATGCCCAGTGTTACATGCCCAGTGGCTGTGTAACAGAATCTCAGGGTAATGAATAGACGTTTTAAACCCATTCACTGTGAAAACATATAGGGTAAGGAGTAATATTTTGCACAAAGCAAAATATTTCAGTTCCAGTTAGCTCCAGATTAAAATTTGTGTGTACTATTAGAGTGTTGTTCAGAGCACATGGTTTTTCTTGGTGACAGGGGGACATCTTGCCTTTTGCCATGAACATGTATTAGTTAAATGAGGAAGTTATTTCTTGCTTTCTTTTTCAGAGTAGGTTTTGCTGAGCCAAACCATCCTGAAAAGCTGAATAGTGCAAACCACGGCTGCTGTGGCTGAAGCCAAAGTAGTTCATTTGGGAAGAAAGCATAGGAGATTTTAGAAAAATGAGGGCTTCATGTAGCATTTTATTCATGATTAGGGGCTAGCTTGGAGAGAAGAATAAATGTGGTGGTGCTGATGGGGAAAGGGGAGCAATGCAATTGCAGAATATTAGCACACAATTTGGAGGCCTTTGTTAAGGCTGTGGTATACCCTCCTTCTCAGGAGATAATGTACACACACACACACCACAGGCTTGATTAGCCTTGATGATATTTTGCCTTCTTGGCACTATGCCTAAAGAGGAGAACTGCAAGGGGAGTTGAGATGTGCCTTGATCCCTCAGGCTGAGCTAGGAGCACGTCCAGCCCCTCTGTGCTGTGCCCATGCACACCTGCGTGTTTCTGCACCTCAGCAAGCTGCCAGGGTGCTGGTGTGGGCTGGGCACTCGGCCTGGTGCCTGCCTCCCCAGAGACCCCTGGCCAGAGGCAGAGAGAAGCAGAGGTTAACCCTTCACAGGAGCGGGTGATGTTCACCTCTATAACACTCACTCTCCAGTGTGACATGGATAAGTCCTCACCTGACATGCACCCAGAACCCACAAACCAC
This sequence comes from Tichodroma muraria, assembly GCA_013390105.1. Classification (NCBI taxonomy): domain Eukaryota; kingdom Metazoa; phylum Chordata; class Aves; order Passeriformes; family Sittidae; genus Tichodroma; species Tichodroma muraria. Next base: position 22,468 of record WAAG01025043.1, read on the forward strand.
ATCCCTCAAGCCTTCTCTCATGGAGGAGGATAAGTAGATAAACACAGGGATAAACTGCAGGAAAAGGATTTTACTGATCTTTGGAAACATCTCAGTGTTGTTGGAGCTGCGTGTTTTGTCAGACTTGCTAAGATCTTTAGCAGAGGAATGGGTAGGAAGAAAGATTAGGGTATTCACAAGGCTCCCAGCAGCTTCTGTCAAAATAAACATTATTTTGTTAACAGAACAAACTATAATGCCAAGGTATTGTATAGAAGCATCACTATATTTTCCAGGCGTATTGCAACAGCTTTGGGATTAGAAAAGAGCATAATCATTTAATCACATCTGTGTGAGGTACGATGAATAGGTTTTGTTTTCAAAAAAAAGCCCAAGTGATTTTTGTTCTCTAGTGGCTTAGGTACTAGAATGATAGAATCATTAGGGTTGGAAAGGACCTCCAAAACCATCAAGTCCAACATCTGACCAAACACCACCTTGTCAGGTAAACCATGGCACTAAGTACTGCCCCCAATTGTTTCTTGAACACTTCTGGTGACTCCACCACCTCCCTGGGTGGTCCATTCCAATCTTTAACAACCCTTTCTGTGAGTAAATTCTTCCTGATTTCCAACCTGAACTTCCCCTGGTGCAACTTAAAGCTGTGTCCTCTCATCCTGTTCCTGGTTGCCTGGGAGAAGAGGCCAACCTTCACCTTGCTAAAACCTCCTTTTGTGCGGTTGTAGAGAGTGATAAGGTCTCCCTTGAGCCTCCTCTTCTCCAGGCTTAACAACCCGTGCTCCCTCAGCTGCTCATATGAATTACTCTCTAGATCCTAAAAGGAAATGTGGAGTTTCATTGGAAATCAGTGGTTCTTAGGCTTTAAAGCTACTTATGTGTAAACTATAAACTATAAAACTATGTAAAAAGCATGTAAAACTATATTCAACTATGTAAAAAGCATGTAAAACTATATTCAACTATGTAAAAAGCATGTAAAACCATATTCAACGATTTGACAAGAAGTAATTTATGGATAAACTATTAATTCTAAGTTAAACAGCTGTTAATTTTAAGTTAATTAACTGCTGTTAATGTTTAAGTTATTTTAACAGTTAATTTTAAGATTATTCTAAAGTGTCCCTAAATCTAATAAGATATCTTTATCATTGCACCTATACTTATCTTAATATGATTACATTTATATACATTTTTAACATCTGTTTTTGGCTGTTTCCAGTGTTCTTAATAAAAAGTTAGATATGATCTGTGTACTGTCAGAATGACTCCACACCATGCACACCTACGTATAAATACACACCATTCCACTTCAGTAACTGATTTTACTGTTATGTGAAAAACCTTCTTTACTTTCTAGATGTGACATCTGTTCTCATTCCTTATAGGAATGACCCCTTCCCCCCTTCTAGAAAAATGATGGAGCTGGTAACCTGGAGCTTGCTTGAGACATGGTATCTGTGCGGTAGTTTGGCCGTGATTGGCCAATGTATATTACTGACACTTGATAAAACCAATGAAAGCATGGGTACGCCTTTGTGAATACACATTTTAAGTGCAAACCCGAGAACCAGCTCTCTCTTGGCTTCCGGTTGGAGCAGAGGTAACAAGTGTTACCCGGCCCGCTGCCTGCCAGGCCCCGAGGCCTGGCGGGGGCCGGGC
>WAAG01025060.1:0-12590 GCA_013390105.1 Tichodroma muraria
TTCCAGGGAAAAGGGAAAAAAACGAAACCAGCTCACATTGAGCAGCGTCTCAGCCAGAAGAAGTCAAACACAGATTTTCCTCTCTGCATCCCCCTCAGCACAGTGGTTGCTTGCAGCTTGCATTCCATGTGTTTCCAAAAGAACCTTTGGATTCAACTAAAAATTGACATTTGAGCTCTAAATAAAAAAGAAGCATGTGAACCCACCTAGATTCAACCTCTAAGAGAAGTCTGGAAGACAAATTAAGGAGATCCTTTGAGTCTCTGGATTATAAATATCTTCCTACATCTCTATGCAACCCCAGAATTAGGCATAAGCTCCAAAACCTTGTCTGTTCTGACCCCACGCTTGCAGAATTTGCTGCTAATCTTTCCCCTACAGCAGTACTGCATCTAAATCTAAAGCTTCATTATTTAATTATTTTTTAGCCCATGAACACAGCCCTGAAAATGAAACATGAATATAAATTCAGGCAGTGGCATTTCCAAGACTGCAGCAGAATTGAGAAACGAGGCCGCATTGTTGTAGATAATACAGGAACCAGTAATGATGAAATTGTGAAATGCTAACCTCTATCTCAGTTTTTATTTCATTAAGAGGAGTTGAACCATATGACTATTCATGGGCTTCTTGGAGGTGCTAAATCTAAATGGGAGGGAGGGTAGTGAAATGTGAGTTTTGCTACTGCATCATGGACAAACTGTCCCCACAGAGGAGCACCAGTAAAATGCTGATCCAGGATTTCTCCATTAGGGACAGCTCTAAGCTCCCTCTCTCCAGATTTCTCTTATGGTTTTATAGGAGTCAGCAATGCATCATTAACAAATAAAAATCCTCAGAGTGTTGACATTTGAAATTATGAAATCACGGCATCGGGAGTGGAGCGCACAGGTACCTCATGGGACAAGCTGTTGTCACTCCCTCTCCTATACAATTCCTCCACCCTCCCTCTTATTTAAGGTAAAACCTGCTGGCAATATTCCACAGCTGAAAACCACACAATAAAGTCACCTTTATGCATGTCTTGGGTCCAGGGAGGTGCTTCCTTCCCTTTCCTATCAGGATGCAGCAGCATTAAAAACAATGGCTAATGGGGCTGATATTCCACTGACACCCAAGCAGGTCTTAATTGTTGCAAGGGCAATTTCTGCCAGCTTTTCACAACCAAGGCTGCTTCTGGCAGTTTCACTAAGCTTATTTTTTCAATACACCATTCACCTGTCTACCATCAGCTCCTCCTGTAATGAAATGCCCACCCAAATATTGGCTCATCAAACAACATTAAGGGTATCCATACAGTGAATCTCATGGTCTTTCCCACAGTCCTGAAAAATTATAAACATCAGGAGGTGCCTCTGACCACTCAAAGAAGCTGTTAGGTTTCATTTTAGCTCTTCATTTTTTCTCCTTCCAGAGAGGAGAATTATTTTATTTTTTTTTTAATTATATGAATAAACAAACTTGAGAAGAAAAGGCTGACACATCTGATTTACTACTTCCCACTGATAATGGCAAATCTGAAGCAGTAGTAAACCATGAGAAACTTTTTCTGCCTAGGCTCAGGATTTTTCTTCCCTTTTGTAAGCACCAACCTCGTGTCATTTTGAATGATAGTTCTTTTTGTCTATTTTTCCCTCCAATCTAATACCTGTCACAACCATCACACCACCAAGAGCCTTCTCATAGGTTTTAGTTAACCCACTGATCCATGGAAAAGCTGAACCTGGAGCCTGCAGAAGCCTTTGCTTCCTGAAACCTCTATTTGCTTACAGCCTGTCCTTAAAAACATAGGTTTGTGCATATCTTGGATCCTCCACTTGCTTTTGCCTTTTGACGAAGGAAAAAAGTGAAGCACAAACTCAGCTGAGGTAGCAGGATAACAACATCTAAATTTTAACAGCGTTGAGTGATAAAATATCGCTGGAGATTGGAGATGGTGGGGGGAGGGCTCAAAAGCATATCAAATTAAACATCTTCGAGTCCTCGGGGGCACGGTCAGAGGGGGGAGGGAGAAGCTGTCATCTCATTTCTCCAGTCAGTGCTGCCTGCAGATGCAGGTTAGGAAGGAGAGCAGGAACCCATTTGTTGAAATGCTCTTCCCCCAGATTCATCTGCCCTCTCTTTCTTAGTGTTTTCCATCGGCATTTCTTCCATTTTCATCATTTTATGAGACTAATGCTTTGTGGGTTTTTGTTTTTGTTTTTTTTTTAATGAAGTCCTCTGAAATATTCATTTGAATATTTCCCAGAAAAAAAACCAACAAAAAACAAATAACAGGCTTAATTAAGGAAAGCTCTTTTATCCCTCTTTTATTTTTTTTTTTTAATAAACCATTGCATTCCTCCAATCATTAATTAAAGTTAAATTTTAAAAATAAAAGCAATGGGGGCCTCAGAACCTATCAATAATTAATTAGGGAATTAAACTGATCAGCTAGGGGTGGCACACGTGACAGCACAGGTGTCTTACACTGGTGATCTGTCACACACTCTGATACCTCATGTCACGTGTGGGGAGCTCTGAGGGCTGGAAAAAACGGGTTCAGCTCCCAATTATGGGGATGCAGGACAGCTACAGGCTGTAGATTGGCTGCTTGTTAATTAAGTGGCAAAATGCAATTTCAGCCTCTGCCCAGCTTTGTACTGCATGACCTTCCTTTTTCCTCCCTCTCTGGAAAATAAAATTAGTTCCCCTGGCAAGTGACACTGCTCACCTCCTCTAGGTTCTTCCCATCAACTTGATGGAGTGTTTTCCGCTGCACTGTGACCACCATCCAAACCTTTCAGCAAAGAAATAACCACACAACTGATTTATTTATTTTTTTAAAGGCACTGAATGCAATGAAGCTTTCAGATATTTTCCAGCTTCTCCGATCTGCACCAGCACCAGTAATGCTCCCGTCTGTCACCCTTCCCAGGGATGTGCAAAATTCACCTCTCCTCCTGAGCTTCTCCAAGTGCTCAGCTGGCACTGGGAACAACGGTATTCCTAGAGAACACAGTGATACCTCATGATTTTAGGTTTTACACTTTTCATACATTTGTAATCCTGCAATTCTTCAGTGCACAACTCTAAACTCCATCCAGAGCGTTAACTACTGCTTTCCCATTTTGGTCAGACAACACAATTCCTCTCCAGGCCTGGGAATCAAGGACACCTCACTGTCTCAGGCCCTGAGATATGTGAACAAAAGTGAGTTGGGGGTGGTCAAACTTGGGATAAATGACTTCATTACCTGAAGCTGTAATTGGAAGATTAACCCCCAAAGTGCAAATGGACCAAACTTATAAAAGTGTGAAAAACCGTGACCAGTCATCAATTTTGGGTGTAGCCCATGTGGGGCTTCGTCTGCCCTGGATGTCCCTTAAAGCCCTTCAATAAATATAACCACTTTTTATTCCCTTAATTTTGTCTGGCCTCTGTTTTTAGGTAGTCCCAAAAAGGCATCAACAGCTAGGTGGAGAGAGAGATTAAGTACAACTGGGGAAAAAGGAAAAGGCAGAAGAAATTAACATCCATTAATGGCTGCTCTGTTGCGTGGGCCCCGACGAGCCCTCGGCTGCAGCCCAGGAACGCGGCTCAGTCACGTTGGGAGCAGCGTCCGTGGGAGCAGGGGTGAGTGGAGGAGACAGACACAGGGGAGGGCAGGAGCTGAAGGAGTTTCGGGCACTCCTCAGAGGTCGGGTTTGTGATTTTTCCCAGTGGTGGCTCTGGGCCGGCGCCGGGCGATGAGTCAGTGTTTGTCACTGTGGTTCTGCAGCGGGGAGATCTGCAGCGCTCTGACAGCCTGTCACCACCAGCCAGGCAGGATGGCACTGCCGAGTTAATAAGTCTGGGAGACCGTAAACACAAAGAAACCAGAAATAAAAAGGCCAGTGAGAAATGCGAGGCGATAAACAGCAAATTATGCAGCACAAAAACAGCGTTTCTGCACCTTAAACTAGATTTGTTCTATGGGTTGGTTTTTTGTTGTTTGGGTTTTTTTAAACTTTACAAGCTATACGCTAGGGAAAATCCTTTAAATTGCTCTCAGACACCCAAAAAACTAAATATAACCACACACATACCCAGTGGCATGATGCACTCACTCCTGCCTATGCCAGCACTGAGATTTACAAAACAGCTCATTCAGCCTGATAGCAGCATGGGACATTCCCCATTCGGGGTTTTCCTCTCCAGGGATGGAGAGTCTCCAGGGATGGAGAGTCACAGACAGTGACACCCTTGCAGGATGCCTGCAGCCCATCTGGAAAGGGCACAGCTGCTGTTTAGCTCACAGAATCATTGAAGCTGGAAAAGACCTTCTAAATCACAGAGTCCAACCTGTGCCCCATGCCCACCTTGTCACCCAGCCCAGAGCACTGAGTGCCACATCCATTGGATGAGGACGCCAAACCTCTCTGGGCAGCTCCTTCCAATGCTTGTCAACTCTCTCCATGAAGAAATTCCTCCTGATGTCCAACCTGAATCTCCCCTGGTATAGCTTGATGCCATTTCCTTTTGTCCTTTCTCTTGATCCCTGGGAGAACAGCCCTGTTCTCAGAGGAGAACAGCCTTGGCTGGCTGCAAGGTGAGCTGGCCAAAGTGTGCACAGGTAAACAAAACCAGCTGCAGAGCAGAAAGTATCAGAAGAAATCTGGATCTCTCCTTGTCCTAAATAAACTAGTACAGTTCTGAATTGGGTGAGAGAAGACAGATCTTGGGAAAGACAGCGGGTCAGGACCTTGCTAGAAGGGCATTGCTGCAGGAGGAAATTGAGGAAGCAGGCATTGGTAGGAAGTGGAAACTGGAACCTGTCCTGACAGCCTGGATTATTTTTAGCAAGTGCTCTGTTGAGCTGGGCATCCCTGATGTACATTACAGGCAGAGAGTGACATTAACTCCACTGCTCAGTGCTAGTCCCTGCTCAGAGGCCAGTCTCACACGTCCTCTGCTCCCCTAGGCAGCCTGGCTCTTCTGAGCCTTCCTCAGGACTCCCAGAAGCACAGTCGCTAGCCCATGCTATTTTCCTGTTATTTCTAACAGCAGAGCTCTTAGCAGGGCATTACCATTTCTTTATTTCATTTTCAGTTTGTTTGGTAAAAGATGGTGGAGGATGGCAAACACTGAAAAGAGTTTGAAAGAGTCTGAAATTTCAAACTTTTTTTTTCCCCAGCACTATTCGTCTATTTAAGGATTCAAAGGCAAGTAAAAGCCTTCATTTAATGAGTAAATCAGAGTTCATCATTTGGCCCCTGGCAAAACAAGGCAGTTTGAATGCTTAGTCTTTGTGGGTTTGGTTTCCTACTGTTTCCTCTGCAACTCAATGATCACAGATGCAGCATCTCTTGCCTGCCTTCTTTTCCCAAACTGCTTTTAACCCAGTAACGTCTTTTCTACTTTGACTGCCTCCACAGCTGGATTCTTTTTAGCTTTGGACACACCCACATTCTAAGGATGTCCAGAAAAAATTAACCAATTAAGTCATCCAAAGCCCCAAGCATAGTTAACATTCATTTAGAGCATGAAAAGAGCAACACACCTTCGTGGGGCTTTGCCAATTACACGGTGTTTCAGCCAAATGCAAATCATGCCAGAATGAAAATTCCAAACTGTGCATTATGTTCATTCCTAAACCCCGTTAACTTAATTAACTCTTGTTTAAATGTGCACTGATCTCAGATGTAAAGCGTGTTTGATGAGGCATGAGACATTTTTCATTAGGCAAAAGAAAGAATTTGGAATGTGCAAACCATTTGCAAGAGAGAAGACTCCCTTCCTCGAATTGCATACAACTCACACCCAATTTGTGGTCAGTGAAGGCTTATTTTCTACTTGTACTTTGTAATGCTCTTGTCAGTTTTACTTGGATCACAAAGCATCATTTGAGCAACTCTATCTATCAAATGGGGAAGATAATATTCTGCATTGTCAGTACCATTTAAAATGCAAGAGCAGGTAATATGAAAAATGATTAAACCATTCAACACCGGTTGTGTTTAACCTGCATTGCCACTGCTAAATCCACACACTGAGTGGCTGCTTGGTGCAATTATTGGAGGCACAAATCCAGATCCTCAGATCCAGTGCCCAGCAGGCAGACAGCCATTTCTAAAAATAAATAAATAGCAGGGAAGGGGCTCATCATTCTTAGCAGAGCTGTGGCGGTTTTTAGTGAACACAGATCCACACCAGAAATAACTACAAGAAGGTGCACTTCACTAGCTGCTAAAAACTTTGTTGTTTGCAAATTGATTATCTCAGAATGCTTTGCTGTTTTGTTAGTTAGTTAGTTAGTTTGTTTGTTTGTTTGTTTGTTTTTTTAAAGAAAGAAAGAAAAAACCACAAACGGCAAAAAACAAACTTGATACCTGAATGTGATGCACACTAAGGCAGAGATTCCAGGCTGGCAGTATGAAAGTAATCTGGCTGCCTCCCAAAGCAGGTGCCATAAAAACAAATCGTTATTGCCAGGGAAGACAGGCATTCCTGACTGCATAAAAAGGAATTAAATGGGATAACAACTCTGCTCTGTCCTATAACTGAGGCAGCAGAAAGCTCCTTCCCCCCAGAATCCTGAACATTGTAAAGAGGCAGCTTCTAAAAATCTCAGCTGGATGCATCTGTCCTCCTTTCTCTACACAAAGTGAATTCTGAAGCCAGAATGAAGGCCAGCTGAAGGAGGAATATCAAATTGGTGTCACCCACATTTTGCACCCCTCACCTATGGCTTCAAAATAAACCACAGGTGAGTAACATCCTCTTGTTGGCACAGAGAGGCTTCCAGAGCACACAGAGCACTGCACTGACACTGAAAAAGCAGGCAGGGCACCCTGTAGCCATTTTCCTGTCATTAGGTATAGTAAAGAACAAGAAGAGACAAGTACCACGACAGGTCCAAAAATAACATCCCTGAGTTAAACAGAGCTATGGTGTCTGGCTGTGGGCTATATTTCCTGTGGCCAGTCAGTTGCCAGCGCAGTAACATTTCCCAGCTTTCCTCAGTGCTAAGCTGAGAGGAAATGCTCCCCTGCCACCCTCAGAATAGAAACATTCAGACTCTGGAAGTCTACACCGTCTCTGTCCTTTAGCATCAGCAAGTTCAGAAAAGCTCCAAAGGGCATTTTGATTTCTGTTTCTTCTTTGTGATTGCGGAGGTGGGCAGAGCAGTGCAGAAGCTCCCGTGCTTATTTCTGCTGCAGCTTCCTTTGATGTACAATTTGCTCCATCCCACCCCTGATTCCATCTCCGTGTTCCCTGCTCAAGAAGGCCCTGCACAACAGAATTTCCCATGTGACTGACTGATCACAGTTAGTTTATGCAGCACTCTGTGAACACAGAGTGACTTCTGTCACATGGGCTGAAGTGCTACCTCTGCTGCTCATCCCAAGCCTGCTCCTCCTCCCAGCACCCCCTAACTACCTTATTCTCTAGATATATTGCTATATTTTTAAACAGCATCTGGTTATCTTCTCAAAAGTTACTCTTAATTTGCTTCTTCATAAAACACACCAGCATATCCCACCTTTCCTGCGACTCAGCACCAGCAGATGTTTGCTCAAGATTTGCCCATGACAATCTCTGCTGATACAACACATGCTACTTCAAAGTAACCCTTTGAACCTGAATTGGACTACAAGCCTCATACACACACTTTAATTTTGCATACTAGAAGATGCTTGGTTTAGCATGAAGTCAATTTGCATACTGATAGATCTCTTCCCCTTCCAGTCACAATATAAAAAGTTAACATACTGCTGTCGTAATTCAGTGTATGTCAAATCTGATTCCTTTTGATGCATTCAGCTACTTACTGTCACTTTAATGCATTTTGCCTGCACTTGCATGCACCCAGTTTCATGTGAAAACACTTACATTGACACTCAATTAATTTTTCCCCCAAAGTTGAAAAATTCAAATAGAGGTGTATTCATCTCTTCAAAAGAGTCAACATTTGCAAGTTAGGGAAATGGAGAAAAAAGAACTATTTCATTTTCACAACAATTGAGTCAGAAACAGTTTTACATTGAAACTGCAAAGTTAATCAGTCATTTCTTTATCTTGTGTGAACATCTACTCAGCTTAGGTGAAAACACATAGCTCCTCAAAATTTACCATAGGAAAAGAAGACCAGGAAAAGAAATAAAAAAGATGTGACAAGTATCAGTATCATGTATCAGAGCATGGTAACCTCTCATTCAGTCCTGGCAGCAAACAATGAGAGTAGACAGAAAGAAAAGAAAATGACACAGAAATAAAAAAGTTCATACACGAGTGTATGATATTTATATGCTATATATCCCAGTCTCACACCCAACACACCAGTAGCATTTTCCTCAGGAAGCTAGGGAGGACATTTATCTGCATCAAAACTCCCATCTGACTTTTTAGAAAGGTATGTTTTCCTCTTTCTGGCATTCAATGGGTTCATTTGGCAGCATAATTTAACTACTTGCAGTTCCTCAACTTCCCTGGTACAAATGACGGCGTGCTGGCACCAGCCATGCTTTGCTGTACAGGTGCATGAAATTGCATTACTCAGGCTAATTCTAACAGGAACCTTCTCAAAAAGCTGCCCAAGTATATGGTGTGGGAGCCTTCCCACCCTGTGACTCTCTGAATAAACAGAGAACATCACAGCTGGATCTGCTGGGGAGAGCCCAGAGATGAGCAGAGGATGGAGCAGCTCTTCTGGGAGGAAAGGCTGGCAGAGATGGGATTGTTCAGAATGGAAAAGGCTTTGGGATGACCTCAGTGTGGCCTCCCAGTGCCTGAAGGGAGCCATGAAGAAAGATGGAGAGAGACAATTTTCAAGGGCTAAAGCGGTAGAACAAGGAGGAATGGCTCCAAACTGAGCGAAAATAGCGTTAGATAAGGTATTAGGAAAAAATCCTTTCCTGTGAGGGTGGTGAGGCATTAGAATCAGTTTCCCAGAGAAGCTGTGGCTGCACCATCCCTGGAAGTGTCCAAGGCCAGGTTGGACAGGGCTTGGAGCAGCCCGGGATAGTGGAAGATGACCCAGCCCACGGCAGGGAGGTGGAACAAGATGATTTTAAAAGTCTCTTCCAAGCCAAATCCTTCTATGATTCTTAGATAAATATTATATAAATACATGTAAAATACACTCTTTTGAATCACGTGCATGGCAAAAAACAATCCCAACAAAAGCAAAACCAAAACATATCCTCCTCTATAGAATTAAGAAGAAAGAAAGGATTAAGATGTTGAGAATGCACCACGTAGTTTCACTGATCCTTCAAGGTATTAAGCACAAGGGCTGTTGTCCTCTTCTAGCAAAGCTTTCAAGACTGCACAAGCACTTAAACAAGCACTGAGAATTTTGTTTTCTTGCATCTGTTTCCAGTGATTGCAGAACATGGGGAGAGAGTCGGCGAAGATACAACATTCTCATTCCAATTTTGTCTCTCCACTGGTATTATCATTAAGGCTGAACCTGCAAGAGGAGAACATCACCCATGCCAGCAGAGCACTGGGATCTGTCAGATTCGCTGCCACTGACTCACTGATTGATTTTGTTTCTCCCATTTCTGGGTCAGTGAGCTCTAAAATGTGGCCATTTTCCAGGCAAGTATGAACTGCAGCACACTCTTGTCTGTGAATCCAGTGTGCTGTAGCTGTAGGTGGGGGGAATGAATGGGATTTGGGGCTGAGCCTTTGTCATTAGCATTTATGTGTGCACATGCACATGCATTTGCCCTCCAAAATTTCACCTTGGAGGAGAAAACATTCCCTTGGAGACAGAAAGAGTTAGGAAGCACGGAGCATCTCCTCATTATAATACTGACAGGTTTCTGGCCTTGAGCTCTATTCTTTCTTTTCAGTAAGCATTTCCTATGGGTTTGAAAGGCAGAGGTAAAACTAAGTTTACAACGTATTTGTGTGTGAAAAGAACGTGTGAAAATGGAGTCTATAAAAAAGGAGTGGTCCCAGGATTTCATATATTCATTAATAAACCATCTTCTCCAACTAAGATGTCTCTATGGAATAGTGAAAATGTATCTGATTCCCTGAGTCACCTTTAGTCTATTTCATCTGGGAATTTTTTTAACATTTTAAATAAGGTTTTTCAGCTTCGCCCCTTGTCAAATCCCATGAATTTAGACAATACCTCATAAGCCTTTAAAGAGTAATCAGAGATGTAATTGCAGTGTTTCATTAAGTTACTTTTGTGACTGAAAAAGGGGCAGCAGCTCAACTGCTCAGAGCTCCTTAAAATCAAAGTTGGAAGAGACCTTCTGGATCATCCAGCTCCACTGTCAACTCAATACCACGATCATCCCCCCCAAAAAATGTCCATGTCCCCAAGGGCCACATCCAGACACCTCTGGAACACTGAAGATGGTGACTCCAACTCTCTGGGCAACTCCTTCCAATGCTTGATCACTCTTTCAGTGACAATTTTTTCCTAATAACTAAACTGAACCTCCCCTGGTTTAATTTAAGATCATTTCCTCTCATCCTTTCACTTGGGACACAGAAGAAGAGGCCAAGCCCCATCCCACTGCCCCTCCTGTCAGGGTGTTGAGGAGAGCATTGAGGTCGCCTCTGAGCCTCCTCCAGACAAACACCCCCAGCTCTCTCAGTTCTCCCTCATAGGATGAGATGTTTTCCAGATCCTTCCCCAGCTCTGCTGCCCTTCTTTGTCCATAGGCTGCTCAATTCTGTTGTTTACAAAAGTGGTCTGTTTTACCTTTTTTTCTTCAGTGTTGATTTCTAGAAGACTGAGTTCAGATGAAAAAAAGGGCACAGAGGGAAAAATATTCAGAAAGATATTAATAGCAATTCTCAACCCAAGAACCTGCTAAACTGACTGTAGCAAGTCCTTTGAGTCATCAGGTTGCTCTCCCAAAGACATGCTTGTTTAGACTTCCGTCCTTTCTCTACTTCTTATCTGGCAAGGAACAGCTCCACAAGGAAACAAAGTGAGAACAATGCTGGACAAACACTGAATATTTATATTCAGCCAGCAGGACACAGGCTGGTAAGGCTCTTGAGGCAAACTGTTGCTCTGCTGCCCACCAGCGGAAATGTGCTTTCTATCAAAATAACACAGGAATTCATTTATATTTGAGTCACCCTTTTCCATGTCACCATTTAGGTAATAAAATATACTCATGGAATCATGGAATGGTTTGGGTTGCAAGGGACATTAAGGAGCACCCAGTTCCAAATGCCTGCCATGAGCAGAGCACTAGACCAGGTTACTCAGAGCTACATCCAGCCTGGCCTTGGAGACCTCCAGGGACTGGGAGTCCACAAATGGGATTCAGTGAAACAAATGAAGAATGGGATTTCTCGTGTACTTTGAGTGGTATCACAGATAACGACAGGACCCATCCCTGGGGCAGTCTTGCCCCTACTTTGCGCTGGGGAAGGACCTGGTCTCCTCTGAGCTGTAGTATCTGTCTGGCCCTGGCCAAAATCATGCCCAAGAGCCCAGTGAGAACCAGGAAGTGTTTGCACAGTCAGCACAGGACAGCCTGGCACTCCACCTCACCCCCGCTGCTGTTTTATTTACCAGAGGAGATGTGGCCACTGAGCCCTATCTAACAACAGTTTAAGTTGGCTGCAATCATTCTGCTCACTCTGATGCAACTTTGATTACATTAAGCAAATTGGAAAAAGGCCAGGTGGAATAGAAAGCACTCTTACCCTTGTTATGAGAGAGCAATTTACCTACATAAGAATATTTCTCATGAACATTATCAGCATCTAACCTCACCTCTCCTATCACAGGGTGCGGGAATTCTGCCTCAGGGATTTTGGCATCGTCTTCACTACCCTTAGCTGTCCTAAGCTTACCTTTTAGAAGGCTACCTGAGGAGTGGACTGAAAGACAACTCAAGGAGTAGGGAAATGACCACAACCCTTCCCAGTGTATTCCAACAATTATATCAGCCCAGGCAACCTTTTATGGCCTAGGAGACACTCTAAAAATGAAATAATTTTAAGCACTCTAACATTCAAAGGCATAGTTTCCAGATTTCATTGCACTTTCCTGAAATTAGCTAATTTTTTCCTTAAGTGTATACTTATTTAATGTTAAAATCATTCTTGAAAGCTAAACATTGCCTATGATAGGCAAGACAGACCCTGCTCTTTTATTTATTCACAGTGAAGTGCATTTTGAGGATGTCAGATTACCTGGGAGCTTTCCTTAATGTTTTTATCTGAGCTCTGATTTTCCACAATCTTTTTGGCACAGAGACTGAGTGATACACAGTTTCAACCATGATCTCACCAGTTCTGACTGTAGGCTGCTGATTTTGATACACCGAGGAACAAGTTCAAGAACTAAAGCAGTTCCTTCTGTCCCAGGTTTGAAGTGGAAATGCAAACTCAGTGTAGATCAAGAAAACCTTTTTATTGCAGAAGAAATCACTAGAGAGACTTAAAGAGTCTCCCGAGGGAGGTGATTCTGCACCTCTGTTCTACCCTGGTGAGATCCCACCTGGAGCACTGCATCCATCTCTGGAGTCCTCAGTCCAAGAAAAAACATGGACCTGTTGGAGCAGGTCCAGAGAAAATCTAGTAGTGATGGACATGAGATAATGGTTTTGAACTAAAAGATTCAGACTAGATATAAGAAA
>WAAG01025062.1:0-10175 GCA_013390105.1 Tichodroma muraria
AAAAAAAAAATCTGTAAATTTATATACTAGAGATAAATGTGGTAATGGTTACATAATGTGTATTAGTTAGGAGAATTCCTGCTGATGCTTGACATAAATAGCTCAAAGCACACTAAAACCACAGAAACAAACAGGAAACCCACTCTATCCCAAAGCAGAATAAGAGCAGTTTTCCCAACAAAATAGTTATCCACTGACATACTGCTTGGGACTACCCAAAGTTTATTGTCTATATGACATTCTGTATATTCAGAAGTTTCCCTGTCTTAGGGAAACCACTGTGACACCAGTTGGCCCTGACAAAACAATAAAATCACATATTCTTTTTTAATAAATTGAGGAAGATGAGCCTATTGCCACCATGTAGCATGTACAACTAGCATGTACTTCATTACATGTACAGATCAAAAATTACATACCAAGGAAGTCTGTGAGAAACTTTGCCATTAGAGCGTGGAAAAACAATCCCCAGATACAATCTCAGTAGCCTCCTCTCAGCCAGCAATAAACGTGACAGAATCCTCAACAAAAGCTGCTCAAACTGAAATGTGCATTTTCCTGAGATGACATATAAAGCTGGCAAGGTTATCAGCTAACCAATGCCAAGTCTCTTTTTGCAATTAAGCACAGTCCAAGTTTGGTTTCCGATCATCTGCTAGCACTTAGTCCAGACTGAACCTATCTGACTGTCCAGACTGAACCTTATAATGAATGGAATCCCATTTGCTGGGCTACCAACTTCACAGCAAAAGGAACAGACCACAAAAGCTTCTTTATGGCTCGCAGTAAAGGAGTTCACTCTGCTAGCTAAAAGTGATAATCCCTCATGTTAAAAAGGTTTTATATTCCTTAAAAGTATGGTTTCATCAAAATGTGATATAGGAAAAATGTTGATATTAATAATTTTAATTTTCTGATCTGACAGGATTGCAAAAAACCCCCAGCTTTGAGTTGACATTTAAGAATGAAGTTGTATGTGGCAACATTATCTGACGAATGTTATGACTTTTCTTTCAATTAAAGTTTTACAGCTTTGTTTACCAATGTTTAGATATGCATGCAGTTTACTTTCTTCCTTTTCTGCTTTGCAACGAAAATTGTTCAAATAACTCTAAACTTCTCATTGCATTAAAACTTAATTTCCAGCAATTTTTATATACTTGGTATGATCAATCCAGTGTTTTCCTCATGAAAAAAGAAAACAAAACAAAAAACACTAAACCTGGTACATTAAAGGGAAAAGATGCACTTAAGTAATTTGCACCTATTATCTCTGCGATATTCTGACACAATTTAACACTCCATGAAGAAATCATACAGATGCTCTGTACGCTGGAATAAAAAGATTCAGACTGTGATACTTACAGCACTTGTTAATACAAGGTTAATAATGTAGATACACAATCTTCTGAATCTTTCATTCTTCTTATATGATCTCCAACAATTTTAAAGGCACGTTTTCATTTTGAATCTAATTTTTGGACTAGCACACAGCATGTACCTACATGCATTCAGATAACAGGATATATAATGAGATCAGTCTTTAAGGAATGCCATTGCTTGAAAACACATAGCCTTTTATTTTAGATTTTATGGCCTCCAAGTTCAGTAAATGGGAAATGCTGTTGTGTGTTATAAGCATTTTTTTCTCTATTTTAATACAGTCCTTATAACACACTTCCTTATTCAAAGATCAGCTGTATATTGAAAACAAACAATTAAGTGCATGGTGAAATATAAATTTTGCATGGAAACTGTTTTCATTAAAGCAATATTTCTTTGTTTCAGTGCATAAACTGAACTTCATAAACCGAAGAACTGTTAAAATCTGTTCCTAGGCAATGTGTAGGAGAATGTTTATTTTCAAAAAGCATATATTAAATAACTCACATTAGCTAAGGAAATGAATTTTCAGATGCAACTCCATGATATTACACAATAACCAAAGACCAGATTCTCCTTGGAGATTGATTTCTGAAATGTACAAACATCACACCCCCAGCTGAAGGATGCACCTTCTCTAAGAGGCCTTCTGTTGTTCCGCAGCACATTTTCTGTAGCGGCAAACCTGAAAATGTCCTGAAGGACAACCACAATGTAGCTGCAGGTCTTCTACCCAACAGTCTGAGCTTCCCCTATAAAGCACAGGAAATTTTAATTTACAACCCATGGTTTACAATTGGAATGGAAAAGCCACGTGATAGGTGTTATAATTTGGGAGCAAAGTATAAGAAAATCCACTGAGTTCAGTCAACATCAGACTACTAAGGAAGCAGAGAATCTTAAGCTTGAAAGTAATTAACCTTTGAACAGCTTTTGAGGGATGTTAGATTATACTTCCCATTAGTCTTTAGGGTAAACAAATAGAAAGTTTGTCTTATTTTACAAAAATTAACTCTGAAATAGAGTTTTCTATGGCCAACTGTCTGTATTAGTCTGTGAGGACATAAAAACTTATTTGTAGTGTGTATTACTAATTCCAACAGCTGTTCCTGAACCATCAGTCCTCAAAATCAACTTAGAAAATTGTTGCTTTCTATCCTTACTTCATTAGTGACAGTCTCGTAGAACGGGAGGCTACAGAGTGCAGCTATCTTAAACATGCACAAAGCTGCTCTAGATTAACAGTTGAAAGCAAAGTTTGCTGTATTCTCTGTTCATGGCAATAGTAGTTTTAAAGCAAAATAATGATAAACTAATTCTTTTTCAGTCCTAGAAAAACCACTACATTTCCATCAGGGTATATATGTATTAAAAGAAAAATAGCAAAAATAATCCTCACTAAAAGGAAAAGAAACACAAAAAATTTATATAGAGCTATGGCTTTTGCCCCTTTTATAAATAATCAGCTTCCTCTTATGTCTTCTACTCCATCTCGTAGATATATATTCCACTTAGGATTGCAGTTTTCTTGGTTTCTCAGAGAAAATAAAATACCAGTTCCCAGGTACACATGATCTCTGAAAAAAGGCCACAGCAGAATGATGCTGAGGTTTCTTTAAAAAACAGGTGTCAAGACAGGAAGAACTATTTTCATTTCTTCATTGTTTTTGGCATCTCTCCTCCTTACAGGTGCAACCTTTGTGAGAAAGACAGAGAGGGTAGGGAGGAACAGCAGGGGATGCCTCTAAGAGCCCAAAGGCTCACTGCTCTTGCTCATGCTTTAACCTTCTCTGGGTCCTATTTCACAACCACATCTCACTTGAGGACATAAAACAAATCCCATTTCAAGACTCAGCAAAATGACTTCAGATCATGCCAATGGAAGTGCTTGCTAAGGCTATCAGAAATTTCCTCCACAGAGATGTAAAAGTAACAGGTAAAAAAAAAAAAAAAAAAAAAAAAAGCTTGTTTTAGGCAAAATGTCAAATATCAAAAACCTGGAAAGGTGCAGCACCATTTTTGAATCGAAGTCAAAGATAAATAATGCTTGTGTTCCCCCTGCTGGCTCTGTCCTCCAAACACAGCTTGGCAGCAATGCCTGCCTGGATGAAAATTTTTTAGTAACTGTAATAGTTGAGGGCTTCATCTGTTTCAAACATTTAACTTTGCCTTCATACTGTATTTAAACATGATCAGAGGGAGAAAGAACTTCTGAGACATGAAGGACAAAAGCTGAGAGTCGTTTTGATCTAAACAAAAGTAAATTTCTAGAACGCCCATCCTAAACAAAGTGTCGTAAAGGGACACATAAGATGATGAAGAGATGCATCTAAATGAAGTAAAGAAGTAAATAAAGCTTACTCTACTCTTGTGAGACCCTGTCTGGAGTACTGCATACAGTTCTGGTGTCCCCAACATAAAGAAGAATGTGGAACTGTTGGAACAAGTCCAAAGGAGACCTCAAAGTTGGTAAGAGGACTGGAGGGAGCACTTCCCCTACAAGAACAGGCTGAGGAACTTTTCAGCCTGCAGAAGACAAGGTTGCGTGGAAACCTCATAGCAACCATCCAAGTGTCTGAAGGGGGCCTACTGGAGTTCTTTCACAGGAACTGTAGTGATAGGATAAGAAGTAATGGGTCAAACTGCAAAAGGGGAAATTTAAGGCTGACTCTTAAGAAGAAATTCTTTACTGTGAGGGTGGTAAGACACAGAAACAGGATGATTTGGGAAGTTTTGGATGCCACAACCCTGGCAGTGTCCAAGGCCAAGCTGGATAAGGCTTTGATCCACCTGGTCTAGTGGCAGGTGTCCCTGCCCATGGCAGAGGGGATTGGGACTAGATGATCTTTAAAGTTCCTTTCAGCCCTTAACATCATGTCATTCTGTACATTTAAATCCAAGAAGAAAACCACCAGGCACAGTAACCTGATCACAGTTCTCACAGACAGCACCACTGGTGGCTGGAGCCAGCTACACAATCCCAGGTGTTTGGAAAGACTTGAATGAATGGATAGACCAAGCTGCCTCACGGTACCCTGCTATCGCTTCCCAAACCCCTCATGTGCTCCTCAGTGCGCCCAGGAGCTGCCAACTGCCTGGAGCCCAGCTGGCAGTGCCCTGGACCCAGCCTCAGCACTGAGCCAGTCTCTGTCACTTTAGTTCCAAGAGGACCCCATCAGCCTCTGCTCCCTACTTGGGGAATTTATCAACATCAGAATCTTCAAAATGCTTAGAGAAAGGTTTCTGCAGCAATAAAGGTAAAGGGTGGCTACCTGTAACACTGTCAGGTGTTTAGACAAACTCTCAGAGATTATTATTAGTTTGGCCATATTAATTGGCTTCAATTCTCTTAAGTTAAAAAACAAAACAAAACAACAAAAATCAACCCCATAAAAACCCAACACAACAAGAACTCAAAACACCACCAAAAACCAAAACCAGGTCACCATTAACAGCAAAACTGGATGTTAAGGATCTCTAAACTTGTCATTCTTTCCATCAATACACAACAGAAGGAACGACAGAACTTGATCACAACTCTTTGCAAACTACTTCATGTACTTCAGGCTGAAGGAAATCTGAACACGCAGCTAGATTATCTCTGCTGAGATAATATCCTAGTCTAACCATACAATGTCTTTCAGAGAAATTTATATATTGTAAACTGGGTTTTTTCTGTCAAGCTAAGCCAAACTTACTACACAGGTAAACATGAACATGTAGATTTTAAATACAGTCTTCCTTCACAAACTGTACTTCCCCATTAGAAGAAGAGTTGGAAACAAAGACTGTGAATTGCCATGTTGGAAAGGGTTACCTATCTCTTAAAACTATGTGCTTGATAGTCTCAATATGAAAACATTTCAAATATGATTCATCAACCACATACACTATCTTATTTAAATAAACCATATTTGTTAACTACTGTTAGTTGATTTTTATTAATTAAAAAAACAAGCAGTAATATCAAACTGAATTCTGCTTTTAAGTGCTAGGCATAGGGAGATTGAATATTCATTCACCCTTGCACAACATGAAAGTCATTCTTACTTTGCTGAATGCATAAATGCAGCCTCTTTGTAAGCCCATTCAGATCAAAATACCTTCACATTTCCCCCACTATGCAGTTACTCTAAACTAAAAAGGTTATTTGATGAACCTCTTCCTATGCCCAGCTTCACATGAAGTCCCATGCGGACAGGCACAATGAATCAGAGTAAACTCTATGCAGACGCAGAAATAAAAGAAAACCCAAAAAACAACTAATATTGAGAAACAAGCAGCAACAGCTCCAATCAAACCTTAAAAATACCATCACCTAGTCAGAAGGACCGGCTCCCTTTCCTGTTTCATTAAAAACTGCCTGTTATTCTTCAGGTATAACACAGGATGCCACATGATGGCAGCAAACACCAAGCTTTGGCCTCACCTGCACAGGCTGGTCACCCGCTAATCTAAAGTCTTCCAGCTGCTGCTGCATGCGCCATGCAGCCGCGCCGTAGGGCTCCTCAGCAGGCCTGCAGTCCAGGGGATTTGCCCGTAGCTGCTCCTTGAGCCACATCTGAGTCCTCACTGCCGGCTGTATGGGAGCTCCGCTCACAGCCTGCTGTCCCAGTGTCGCGTATCTCTGGCCGAAAGCTTCACAGCCGCCTGCTGTAGGTTTGCTTTCAGGTAAGGCACCGTAGGTCAAGTCTAAGGCATGTCTCCTACTTGGGGAATCTGAAACAAAGTCATCTTTGCTGCACGTTTCAAATTTGTATTTGCAGTCCAGTAGAGAAGATCGTTTTTTCCCCATTTCTTTGTCCTCAATTTTTAGCAACTCCATGCTGTCATGCAAACAACTCGGCCCATTTGTCCTTAATTGGGATGGCACGGCTTTGTCTGTACCAGCCCTGTATTCCACTGAATGACTACTTCCATCTTGGCTGAAATTATTTGGTGAGCTGAGTTTAGACAAGGAGGACCATTTTCTTACAGGTCTTGCATCTTTCATGTCAAGGGAATTGTCCAGGGCTCCCTGATTTCTGCCTCCTCCTGACCGTACAAAGCTTGTACTCCATTTTGAGCCATCAGACTTGAAAGCTTCCCTGTGTTTGGAAAGTGAAGAGCTGGCACTAGACAGCATCACATGGGCAGTGGGAATAGAAACCAGTGATCGGCTGGGCTTAAATGATGATGTACCACTTGAAGTTGAATGATCTGTGAAGAGAAATTTATCACATAAGTAAGTGCAACACAGAGCTTATAAACATTAGTTCAGATAGGACAAAATATCAAATTCAAGGTGGAATGCAAAAACAGAAGGAAAGAGGTTGCTTGACAAAATAGAGCCTTCTAGATCATTCTAAACCATGAGAATGGAAACTAATTCAAGTGGGAGATTTTCAAGTTTATTTTGCTCAGGTGTCATGACTACAAAAAGAAAAGTGCACTAAGCATTGGAAACAGCAGCTTCAGATAGAATTCTCAGCCTGTGAGCCAACTAAACCATTCCTAGCTTTAAAGTGGCAGGATAGATTTCTCCCCCACCCCACATAATACTAAAGAGCTTTTATACCACAAACAGTAAGAGGTGTTCAGGAGCCCCAAGACTGGTTCCTCTTCCATCACCTCTCTCCCCATTTTTGAAGGCAAAACAATTCAATAAATGCACTTTGTAAAATGGCAGTGCTGTAGAAAAGCCAGTTTAATAATGGTCACTTGGACAGAGTTATTCATTCATTCTGGATCTCACCAATTTCCAAGTATGCTTCCTGTGCTGTGTTTGGCTGGGAAAGAGCTAATTTCCTCCACAGTACCTGCTGTGGAGCTATGTTTTGGATTTGTTCTGGAGACTGTGTTAGTGATTTAGGGATATTTTAGCGTCTGCTAAGCAGTCCTTACACATAGTCAAGGCCTTTTCAGCTTCTTACCCCACCAGCAAGGAAGCTGGACGTGCACAAAGAGCTGGGAGGGGACACAGCTGGAAAAGCCGACCCCAACTGACCAAATGGATATTCTGTATCCTATGGCACCATGCTCAGCAACAAAATTAGGAGGAAGGCTGGTTTGGGGGGCTGCGGCTCAGGCAACAGTCAGCTGGTGGTGACCAACTGTTTTCATTTGCAGCCTTTCTTGGTTCTTATTTCTATTACTTTTCTCACAATACTTTTCTTCTTTTCAATAATTAAACTGTTTTTATCTCAACCCATGAGTTTTTTCCACTTTTACACTTCCAATTCTCTCCCCCATCCCATCAGGGGTGGGGGCAGGAGGAGTGAGCAAGTGGCTGTGTATTTACAGATCCAAATACACCACCACAGAGAAACCGTGTCTATCAATTTATAAAATCTTTCCCAAGTCAAAATATCAAGAACAGAGAAATCAGAAAAGTGATATACAGGAGGGAATAGCAGAGCAAAGATGAGAGAGGTAAAGGAGAAGTTCCTGGGAACTGACTGAGAGCTCTCACACACCCAGCAATGTGCTCAGCATGTCACAGGCTATGGGCTACAAGAAATAAACATTTAATTTTCTCATTAGAGGATCAGCTCCCACCAAGTCAGGTTCATGGCAGATAGACAGAATGAAATTGCTCTAATAAAAAGATTCTTTCTATGTCCCTTTTGCCAAAAAGCAAAACAGATACATTCTTCTTATTTCTTTTATCCTGAACTAGAAAGGACCTCTTTCTCTGAGATTTGTCAGCTACTACATGAATTCATACTGGGATAATTTAAAAGTAAAAAAAAATTGCTCTACAACTGGCGTAACCAGTTTGATGGCTACACTAGGTTACTGTGATTTGGTGAAAGACAGAGCACATTATTTATTAATTAAGCACACTCTGAAAGCATGTATTTGACTCAATATACCACACCACAGACCGGAAAAGGAAGAGAGCTTCCAATGACACAACAACTTTCAAAAATGGTAGCACTTATTTTTCCACATATCCAAATAAAAATATCCCTACTTGCAACTTGAATATTCCTCCCTATTCGGGATCAGACTTCTCCACTTTTTGCACTTTCAGCCCAAGACAAAATAATATAGTCCTACAGTCACACTCTTCATGAGAAAAATGCATTACAGCCCACCAAAGAATAAACAGTTCCCTATTTATTACATAGTTAATGCCAGGACTCCTGGAAAGGCAGGAAATCTTGCTGAAGCCTTCCTGCCTCCCAATGAGTCCCATGCCCCACCACGAACCCTCCCGTTCCAGTGCATAAGCTCATGCCACACAGTTCCTTGCCTCTATGCAGCCGCCTGCTTTCATAGTAGTTACAGAACACTGCTCTCTAAGACCAGGCAAAACTGTCAGAGCTGGTTGAAGCGAACCAACAGTTTAAGAGCTATTCGTAGTGTGCTGATGGTGGCCAGAGAACACACACAGGGGCTGTCCTGTGCAGGGCCAGGAGTGGGACTTTGATGATCCTTGTAGGTCCCTTCCAACTCAGGATATTCTCTGTTTCTGTGATAAAGTTAAATGAGAAGTAGAATACTACCAGCTTGTTACCTGATTAATCATGCTGCTAATTTATGTGGGGGTAACATTTTTTGCATGCAAGATGAAAGATCCTCCTTCCTCCCTGGACTTCTTCCTTAAAAATCCTATACTGCAGAGAGAAACATTTTTATTGGCTGTTCTTTGTTGATATTGCTCAAGAGGTGGGACATGTTAAAGAGGAAGACAGAAGGCCACACAACTCCTTTCAAGCAGAAGGAATCACAGTCTTCTTACCAAACACATCAGTGCCCACAGATATTGCAACACTGGAGATGGTGACATTGCAACACTACTCATTTCCACATTTCGATATGCCCACATGTAACCTTTTTGCCTGTGCCAGGTACAGTATCAGCTTCTTTCAGCTCTGCCTCCTGTCTTCTCTCATGGCACATTAGACGCTTGCATCAAAAGCCACTACAAACTGGGTACATCTGGCTATGCTGCTTAGCAGGAGCTGCTTCCAGTCCTGCCCTGCAATGGAAATAAAGATACACAGCCACCGGTATGAGGACATCAAAGCAGTGACAAGAAAGCAAGAGAAGTATATGACCTGATGGAGCTGGAATCTCAAACATATATATCATGAAAGGGAAAGTACAGATAGGAGTCCTGCTTTTGGAGAACATGCAACAGAAGAGCAGGAAGAGAAACTCAGGGAAAGCAGGGATGGAAATGCACAGAAGAAAGAAATGCATCTGCTCTTGTACAGATTACTCCTTAGCCTGAGGCTTCTGGCTTTGTAACATTCATTATGGCCTTACCTAGAAGCTGAATTTGACACTGCACAAAGTCAATGCAGCAAAGGCAGCAGTCCCAGGCCTTTTTACATCCAAATAAGAGTATATTGGGATTCAAAAAGAACTGACCTACGTATTATGCTATGCAGATTTCTAGGAGTAGAAATGTTACATCTGCAAGAGAAAGGTAAAAGAAATCCTATATACATGTATCTGTAAAACTTAAAACAGTAAAAAATAGATAATAGTATTTAATTAGCATTTTCCATCTAAAATACTGACTTAATATTACCCATACGTGGTCTTCAAACTAAAATTAAAACAAATAATAATTAGAAATACATTATCTCCTTCATTTATTAGATTACACTTATTAATATGTGTAGGTTTTTATTTTTCCTTCTTCTAAATTTAATTAAATTAAAAATTAATTTTGAGTTAAGATTTAAACTTCTTTTCCTCACTTCCAATTCTAAACTCTTCAAGCAGATTTGAATTTGGAATGCTACTTATATCCAAGTAAAGCTGATGGATGTCTCCAATAATTCGTCTCAAAGAGA
>WAAG01025070.1:0-16822 GCA_013390105.1 Tichodroma muraria
ACAATTTATTAAATTCTTTTAACTGTAATTTTTAAATAATTTAATTATGTCCTGAATCAGCAATGTGTTAGACATGGACATGGTTCTGAGAGAAATAGCTCTTCAACCAGTTTCAGAGTCAGACTTGTCCTTAGGTAGCTTTCCTGAAAGTGAGGTGCTCTGTCTCCATCCAGTTTGTCATGGTCAAGGAGAGGAATTTTACCCTACAGTAAGTCTCAAGCACTTTTCCTACTTATCTACCTTAAAGATCTAGCTAGAAAAGGGGCTTGCAAACAGCAAAATTAAGAACTCTGGAAGCTAGGCTGAACATTGCTGATAAAAACCACAAAACCAAGAACTCAATTACAAAGTAGGCTAAAGAGCACAAACTCAAAGATAAAAAGCCACTCTTGCTGTAAATAACAACGATAACAGAACCACTAAAACAGAAATCAAAACCCCATGTACTCTGCCTGTGGTTTTTGACAGAAAACCAATTCATTTGGTTCCCCTCAATTCGCACACCAATGCAACCAATATTTTGCATACTGATTGGAAAATAAAAAAAGAAAAGAAAACAAACACATAAACCCCAACTCCTTACGTAATACATACTCCCATCACTCAATAGAACTCAAAAATGTAAGTCAATGCAGATTTTTTGTAAATACCTTGAAACACGGTATATGCAAAAAGCTGTCTTATAATATTCATGCTGGCTAGCTTGAACTTCTCCCCAAAAATGAAGCACTAGGTTTCCAACAAGCCTAGCCAGCCCACCCTGTATGCTTAAAACATGTTTTTCTTCTACACTTTGAAAAATACTGCTTACCAGAAAAGTCAAAAGATGGGAAAACACTAAATACAAGCAGCAAATGAAAGTTGATGCTGTTGCTAGAGCTCTTCATCGTTCTATTCCCTGACATGCTGTGATATTATCAGGAATTTTTTTCTTTTGCCATTCCGCTTGCTTCTTGTTAGGAAAAAAATTAAAACTATCAACAAATAATCACAGCATCACACATTTCCTGATAGACTTTGAAGTTCACAAAGTTGTTGAGGTAAAATTCACAGCCCTGTTGCTGATATTTGGTTACAGGCAGCCCTATAAAAGCTGACTTGCTAGAGTAATAGTTCATCACCATTAAAAATAAACATTATAATCATTATCAAATAAATCATTATAAAAATGGGAGCTTGACATCTAAAAATTACAAGATCAGTAGTTTGCTCTGAAACTGCTCTTAGAAATGGTAGCATCTGTTTAAACCCCTAGAACAAACTCAAGGAGAAGTATTTTGTGTGAGTACGGTCTCTGACAGGATTGTAAGCACAAGATGAGTCCTTGGTGGAGTGTTTGGCCCAAGCCTTACATATTCATTTTCTTGTAATTTTTGGTTGGACTATAGAGCCCTGTAGCAGGAGTAAAATATGGTAGCATGGAGGGTGAAGGGGGTGGTGGGAATCATTGTTCAGTAAAACTGTCCTATTGACTTTGGAGTGGGATTTTTGCATGAGATTCCATAATCAATACAACTTTTACTCAAACTTTAAGAGGAGAGAAAAAGAAACAAAAAATAAATGTGTATGTGGTCAGGGAGAAACAAAGCCTGAAAGTCATGCAATCTGACTTCTCATGGCTGCCCTGGTCCAAACACTTCTGAGAACATGAAACCACAATGCCATAATGAAAATCCTTTCGTATACATAATTATTGAACACAATCAGCATCTGGTAGGGGAGAAAAGAAAGAAGTCCAAATACACAGCTCCCATCCTGACAAACTGTCAGCTGGCATAATCAATTAGCAGCTTATGTTTTTACATATGATTTTGGCCAGAAGTCAAAAGGAAAAGAGAGCTTCATGGAAAGGGAGCATTTAAAAAAAAAAAAAATTCTTTAATTTCATCCAGCTCTTATTTACTTTAACCCCACTTCTCTAAAGTCCTTTCAACACCTCACCATTTTCCAAAATACAGAGAATATAACCTTATGCCTTAGGCTAAGTATTAGGTAAGCAGTGCTAGTCCCATTTCATAGATGGGCAAACTGAGGCAGAGACAACCAGGCCAAAGGACAAGCAAAATTGTCTGTAACAGTCAAGAGCCATCTCAGCCCTTTGGGTTCAACAACTTCTGCATCCTTCCTCCTATTTTAATGCCACATCCAAGATCCTTATCAGCTGAATGATGTTCCTTAAAGGACAGAGGCAGGATAGGCACCACATCCCTATAATACACACATTCCATATGAACTATGATCTCCAAACCAAGAGTGACTCCTATGTCAGCATCTAAGATCCTGCAGTCACCTCGTTAAACAAACAGCAACCTTTTAGTTAAGAATGAACCCGACATCCCTGTGACAAGGGCACACAATCTCAAGACACCAAAAGGCCCCCAATTCCTCTTGTTTGCAATTTAAGGTTTTGTTTCAGGGTTTTCTTAAACAAGTAAAAGCTATTTTATAATTTTTAAAAAAAGTACTAAGCAATTCCAAATCATAGCAGCTGGAGGGCCAGTTTTTTTGGCCTTAAAAAAGAATGATCCACACAGGGAAAAAAGAAAACACACAAATGCTCACAGAGTGGGTCACTGGGCAATCCAGACACATTCTCAAAGACAGACATTGTGGGAGATGAAGTTACTAAGCAGGAAAAACAGTTGCTAAGTCTGAATATTTGGTTATTCTCAGAGCAGGGATTACAAAAGGAAGTGTTGACAATGTAAAGAGTAGCTACCATGAAGTCCCCAGAGCTTTTTAGTTGTCCCTGTGGATAGCTGATCCCACAGTGAGGGGAGGGTGAGTGACAGGGCTCGCCCACTGTGACAGTGCCAGAAACAAGCTCGTGTGACACTCACAGCATGTTATACATTGTCACTTTAATACAGATTCTTCCAGGCTCTGCAGAAGGACCTACCTACACACAGACCCTCTAAGTAACACTGGTACACCTCAATGTCACAGCTCACAGAGAACTGTACTGCTCCTTTTGCCGTTACCACATGGCTACATCCAGAAAAAGGAATAAAACACCTTTCTGCCAGCACCACTATGTCCTAGCCCTTTTAAACAACTTGGAGCCCAATTCCTTTGATCCTTTCAAAGCAGGCTTTCTCAGCTTGTTTTCACCAAGGCTAAATGGACTTTCAGGACAAGACAGGAACACAGCCTACCAGCCTTCCCAAAAAGGCTGATGGATTTGTCTTCATTACAATGAAGTGCTACTCATTCAGAGTTCCAAGCACAGAAATAAAATTGTTTGAAAATATTTTCAATAACTCAGGTTTAACAGATATCAAAATGAAATCATGCTTTGCAAAATTAATATGCTTTGAAGTATAGATGACTGAAAATGAAGACCAACTCTTCTCTCTGTGCTTTATTTAATAAAGCCCTACAAAATCCCTTTCGCTATTACACTGAGATTTCTGGTGTACCAGAAATAAGTAATTACTAAAATGTCCTAAATTTTATGTATCAGCAGCAGGTTATTTAACCCTAGGTTTAACAGCCTCTAGAAATGTCACAAAATCACCAGCTGACCTCAACACCCCAACTTGGAGACCCATAACCTTGGGACAGGTTCCCTTCTTCCATATCATCTGCTACCAGAAGTTGCAGGAATTGAGCAGAGCACTGTGACAATGAGAGGGAAGCAAGGGGATGCCCAGCAAGGCAGGAACAGGCACAGAGGGATTCAAACAGGAACACTGCCTCTTTATTCATGGCTTTTAAATTTTGTGGAAAGGGCCTTAAATAAGTAACACAAGGAAAGATTTTGTTTGTTTTGGTCTGAAATGAGACAGAACACGTGAATCTGGGTTAGTTAGTTAGTTAGTTCTCTACTGAGGACCACGAACAACAGAGTCAAATACATTCATTGCTCAACCTCCCCATCTTACCAATTCAACTCCTCTGTGAGACTGTTCACTTGTATCTTTCATGGCATTTTACAGCTGCCTAGTGCACACATTTTGGGTGTTACACCAGCAAATAAGCAGTGACAGCTTCTTAGGCCATTATTGTACAACATCCTCATCCTCTGGAATATGTCAATTGTTCTGCCTGCACAACCGGTGCTTAATTTTCTCTTAAAACACCAAAATCTGTAGCTGGAAAACCTCCGAACAAGCACACACTAAATGCATCCCACAGAGCAATCACAAGACTAAGAAAGACCATGAGGAAGTGATCAGTCCCTACTCTCTGTTCTTGAAAAAATAATGAGAAAAAAAATTAAAGAAAAACCTTGCCTCCTCTCTTGCATTTCAATGAATCCTAAAAATCCCAAGAAGTTTGGGGGGAAAATAATGTTAAAAAACCTCTTCACACCTCGTGGAAGTCAGTAAAAAAAAAAACAAAAACAAAAAAAAAAAAAAAAAAAAAAAAAACCCACAAGCCAACAAAACACTGCTTTCAATTTATATGTGTTTCCTTCTCAATGGGAAAGATCAATAGTTTTAAGAAAAATACTACACCTTCTTTCTGCTCCATATGTTTCTCTTATTGGTTCATTTACACTGGGCTGTTCTCGTATGAGCAGTTAGTACATCTTTTTGTCATTTTAGCCTTCCCCAGCCATTAGTGCTAACCACTGAGACGGTGCAGCTCTCCTCTGCCATCCTGCCTCAGCACTGCATCTCTTTCTCCGGCCCTTCTCCCTTTGACTAATGTTCACCAACACTCATACATCATTCCCAAATTGGTCCAAATGAATTAAACACAGCTCTGCTTAACATTACGAGATTTAAATGGATTTTCTCTCTGCAGGTCTGCCCCATAATTGGGTTTATCCATCTTGTTGAAGTACAGTTTACACTTGCTAACATCACGCCAATTCAAGCTACATTTTCTGCTCCAGTGGCAGGAGTGAAGCAGATTTGTCATCGGATCATAACAGGTAATTCAAACAACAATTAGTTTGATGACGGCCCGTATGTCAATGTCTGGTCCCAGTCAGCTCTGCTCGCACCCTCTGCTCTCTGTGTGCTAAGATGAATTGTGCTCACAATTCTTCAATTTCAATCGACAAACACTTACCGGAAAAAAGCTGGAACTCGATTGACACGGAACCTTCCCATCTCCCAGCAAGAGCCCCGGGGGGAGAAGCCCTGGGCAGAGCAGGATGGTGCAAGCTCCTCTGCCCTCCAGCTACACCACAGCTTCTGGCAAATGCTGAAGGACTGGGGCTTCCCCACACTTGAGCAGGGCAGCAGCAGCACTCTGGAAACACCTCTCACCTGCACACACAAGCCTCGCCCAAACCCAGCAGCCTGTGAGACAGGTGCAAGCTGTCCTGACTCTGCAGCCCTGCAAACCCAGGGAGAGAGGCAAGCCTAGACAGAGGCTAAAAGGAGACTATTTTCTGATGGGTGCCAGAACCACAATCCACCATAACTGCCCTGGGGCAATTATAAAAAACTGAGCATCACTGAAGATGAAGCCCTGAGCTTCTCAAGGTGTGCAGTCAGCACGAGAAAGCTTTAGCTCCAGATTTCCATGTGTTGGGAGAGAGAGAGGGCAGAACACCCTTGAGTCCCAGTTTTTAGTGAAATACTTCAAGTCCCGTAATAACATTCAAAATATTTGCAGGCAAAGTCATGAGTTCTGGGTTTGAAAATACCATGCATTTCTTGGAGGGCTGATTTTGCCAATTATACAAGACATCATTTGCTCCTCCAAATCTGTTTCAGAAAGCTTGTTTCAGATTAAAAAAAACATTCTTTTCTGAGGGCCAAGTTAATCTGATACACATTCAGGTCCCTTTATAAACATGTGATTGTCTATGACACAGCAGAGATAATTTCCAACAGCCATGTACACCTGTATCTATAGTGTCTACTACAAATGTAACCAATCCCTTGGCTACTTTTCCTCTTGTTCTTTCTGGTTTAGAGAAAGAAAACCCCCTTCTAAGTGATTTTTCACAATATCATTTTGTCTGCAATTATACACTAACATGCAACACTAGCTGCTGTACATCATTTAAATGAGAAATCCAGCTAGCTGGCTGAGTATGTAGGAACGCCTTTAATAATTAGAAAAAGATCTCCACTGAAAAAAACCAACATTTAGATAGAGCAGTCTTGGTTTAAAAATTAAAAAGTGCCTAATGAGCAACAAAGATATCAGTGACTAAAGATTTTCAAAGCCAATACCAGCACACCATAAAAATCTCTTTAACCTAAACATTGTAAAAGAAGATGATTAAGTTCAGATCAAAAAGTAGTTAAAGCAATGGTATATAAAATATTCTCCTTCTGGAAGTGGCAAGGAAATTCTGTACAGATAGAAAGCAGATACACTAAAACTTTACTGGAACTGGAAAACATCATTCTGTGTCTCTACACTAAAATTTAAGTCAGATACAAATCAAAGCACTGAAAAAATTACAGTGTTTTTTGTCTCTGGTTCACATTTTCTGTTCTAATACCGTCACTGCCTCACCAAAAAATTACAAATACTTCCTTCATTTTCAACTTTTTTTATTATTCTGATGCATGCCTTATAGATGGAGGCAAATCAGACTCAGCAGGCCTGATGCTCAGCTGAGAAAAATCATGAGAGGGCCACCAGGGTTTTTTGTGGAGGGATGTATTTGGGGTTTTTTTTGGGTTGGTGGGTGGTTTTTTTGGTTTTTGTTTTTTTGTGTGTGTGTTTTTTTGGGGTTTTTTTTAAGAAGAAGAGTTACGACAGCTCACAAAAATCTTTGGACAACATACATTTAGCAATTCTACATTTGTTTTTTACATCATGCTGATATTTCAGGATAATTCTGAACACTGGGAACAGCTCCAAGTGTCTCAGGTCACTTCTGAAAGTACAGTTGGCATCAATCCCACAGGTCATTCCTTTGGAGGGCTTCCCAACATCTCAGGAGCACCCAATCAAAAACTCCAAAACCACACAGAGACATCAATTCCCACACAAAGCCCATCCTTCGGTGATTTGTGCCTGTCAAGCTCTGAAGGAAGAAGCCCCAACATCCCAAACACTTAACACGCAGAAAGAAGTCACAACATCTTCACCACATTCCCAGCACTCGACCCCAGCACTGGGCAGGGAAGTGGTGGCAGCAGACAAGACTCTGGCAAGAAATCAGGACCCGGTTTTGCAACCATTACTCCTGCCCCTGGAGTATGGGGTAATGGAGGTATGGGGTAATGTCCCCAGAGCAGACCCTTATCACCCTTACCCACAAGGCAACAAAGCCACTCGTATCCCTGGGCAAGGCAGGCACTTACTGCATGGTGGAGGGGGCAGCAATCTTAACAGGGTGTTTATTTTTGCCAAGCTGGCACAGGAATAAGGCACAGGTGTGCACGTGAGACAAGGGCAGGGGTCACAGAGAGAAAAAGTAATAATGACTTCCAGGTTTCGGAATCACCTGGCACTCCAGAGCCATCAGATTCCAACCCTTCCAGCTATTCACAGCCAGGAAATACCCTTTCTCTCAGTCATCACTTAAAATAATAAATACTTATTTATAAATTGCATGCAGCCTGTTCACCTAGTGTGGGGCTGAACAGAGCAGAAATAAGGGCAGTGCAACCCCTTAATTGTCAGAATACCTGTGAAAGCAAACAGGGACCACAAGTTTCCCACACACAAGCTCAAACAGTACCAGGAAGCATCACCAGCATCCAAGAAATTATGAAGACAACTGGAAAATTTCTCAGAGTATTAGATCTATTCCCTCTTCCAAAACAGAGAGATCTTCCCCAGGTCATAATCCCTCAAAACAGGAGACTTCCTACTCTATCACCAAGCAGGCTCAGCTCCAGCAATGGAGCACAGGTGTCAGGCTCCCATTCTGGCATAAAGGGAGATGGGTGCTGACGGTGCCTTGGGTGCAGCACTGGGTAGAGCACAGCCAAAAGCCTACACAGGGAGCAGGAACTGAGTGGAGCACCTAGTAAGTGGTTATTTTTTTTTAATTTAGTAAGTCTCAGCTATCGCTAGCAGCCAGCGCTAAGCCTGAAAGCCAAGCAGAATAACACATCCTCAGGCTTTTGTATCCCAGCTTGTCCTGACGGCTTCCGTTGCAAATCAGTTGTCGTAGCTGGAGACTGGACCTGAGACGCTGATTAAACAAAGCCTGCTCTGCTCCTGCCTGACGCAGCCTCCCTCGTCCAGCGCCTCATTAACGGGCTCATGGATATCCATCCACTGTGACTGCTAACTCCACTGGCTGCTGAAGGGCACACACCATGCTGGCAAGAGGCCGGATCTGAAAAAAGTCCAGCTTTCCCGAGCAGTCAGAGCCCTGTCCCAGTGCAGCAGCGTGGATCACTGTGCTGGAACCACTCTCCTGCGGCGGGTGAGCTCAGGCAGCTGGCATGGGGAGCCAGGCTGAGGTCAGGCTGCTTGGAAAGACCAGCCAAAAGGCTATCACAGCTTTTAAGATTTGCTGGTTTGTCCCAGCAAAATCCTCAACAAACCAGACTTGCACTGCAGAGGGGCTTGATCCAGAGACACAGAGTGCATCCATACCCCTGTGCAAACAACCTTGGCCAAAAGCCAACCAGAGAGACCCAGCAGTCAAAGTAGGTCCTGCTTTCAGGGGAAAGCAGAACACCAGAGATAAAGGCTGGTATACAACGACACTCTTTAAAATAATAATTGAAAAAAAATCCATAGGAAAACTCTCACTGGCTTCATCAAGGCCAGGATGTGACCCAAGCTTGTGGAGCCGCCCTGAGGGAAGGCAATTAGCCTCACTCAAGGGATGCCAAAAAATTTAGCAGAGCATCCATAATCACCCTGAAATGTTCTCTACTAGCAAAGCATAATGTGTTTATCATTTATTTCTCAATTAAGTGGTGCTTAAATTGACTAGGGAGTGGATTTCTATTGTATATTGATTAGCCAATAAAAATACATTCTAAAGCAAGTTGGCCTACAGACAAGGAACATCCATCTCTCTCCCACTGCCAAGCAAGGTGTCTTCTTGGACAGGCTGCCCTACCTTCTCTGCACCTCTCCCAGCAGTTCAGCTCTTGTGCAGAACACTTTTACACAATGAATGAATTCCTAAGGCTACTTGTAAAATTACTAGGTGCAGCCTTGTTAAACATTCATTTGGAGCTAAGACAATACATTAAAAATCACAAAGCAAGCGAGTGCCAAAGTGCAGTGCTACCATCAAAGCTAAATAAACAGAATAGTCCACCAACGGCTTATTCTCCCAGCTAACCCCACATCATCCATCTGCACTCTCGCTGTCTCCCACAGATCAATAGCAAGGCTCATTGATTATAATTGGAACAGGAACATCACACCCTTTTCCTTCCAGGTCAAAAGGCACAATGACTACAAGCCATTAAGTACTTCGTGGCATCACTCGATGACTGTATTTATGCCATGTACGTAGTTATGATTATTGTGTGGAATGATGTTCATCTATTTCAGCAACAATCTGACAAACTATATTTATGCTGCACCTTTGGCCTCCTTGCTTGAACTCTGCTCAGCAACATCTCTCAGCTGGGACTACTTCTAACACACAAAGTCTCCAAACTGCTTTCAAACTATCAGTGTTTCTTGGATGTTGTTTTGTTTCAATCTACTACAAAAGGGCATTTTTTTGTTCTCCGCTCTTCCACCCTCCTCCTCTTCTCCTCTTGCCCCTCAAGCTGTTGGCCAAAGAAAACAAAGGATTAAGCTACATTTCTTGCGTGCCCTCTGTGAGCACTGCAAGTCCCAAGTGTTACAAAGGTTGGCCCAAGAAACTGCATTTCACCACCCAGCTGGGGAAGATGCCCCTCAAACCCCAGCAAAGCACAAAGGAAACCTCACCACTACCTACAGCCCCTCAGGAGCTTCCAGGGGGCCTGGCTGACTACCTTGGAATGTCACTTTATAAAAGTGGCCTTGCCTTAATTGCAGACATTCCCACATTGCTTCCCTATCATTCCAGGGTTGCCGTGGTTTTTTATGGACAGCCAGTAGTGGAAATATTAATGCTACTTCTGTATTTCAGAGAAAGAAAAAAGGCATAGGCACACATATATATATATATATATATATATATATGCATGCACACACCCGTATATAAACCTCTTTCTGTAAATGAAAAGGCTGGTGTGCCTGAAGGTGTTATAAATGCCCTTCAGAGCTCATTTAGTCTGGGCTGCATAATCTCACCAATGAATTTACCACTTGTAAATATTCCAAATTTATGCCAATAAAGTCTTCTCAGGAACCACACAGCCTATATATGCACATATATATATAATCCATGCATGGAGCCATTAACATTCGTTCATAGTTTGTTATTCTTGTGAAAGATCAGCATGGGAAAAAAGGGAAAGTCCAAACCATGTGTCTTCAGAAAGAACACTGAGCACTCAGCAAGCTGGAAAAGTGGAAGCTCACACCCCATCCATGAGATGGGGGAGGTCCACATCACTTCTAATTTCAAAACTGAAAGCAGATACAAGAACGTCAAGGAGAAGGGAGATAAATGATGTCGTGTCATGCTCTCATAAAAGGTCTGGATACACCTACAGAGCCTTCCTTATGACTGTCATATAAACATTACACTGGGACTGTGTACAGGAGATTAAACTGGAGCAGAGAGAAGCTTCGCATGTGTCATTCTACCAAAGGTTATTTTAGGAGCAGCCTAGAAGCCGAGTAGTGGGTGGCTGCTGATTATATTACCAGAGGCATATCTAAATATCATGGGCCCGTCAGGATCTCTCATAAAGGGTTGTGGCTGCACTGGAACTTGCGCTTGAAGCTCGGCCTGCAGAGCAGTCCCCTTCCCCAGGGCTGCGGCAATCCTCCCTGTGTGTGAAGTTCCCTCAGAGCAGGACACAGACACAGCACAAGCACTTTGGCTTGAAGGCCGCATTTATTCAAGGAATAATGTCAGGGAAAATACCCAAGACTCAAGCAGCATTTTCCCAGCCAGGACCACTCTGATGCCCTATGAACCCTGGTGAGCCACCATGAGCACACACAACACTTGGGCAGAGGGCACATCCAAGTATCACACAGACAGTCCTACATGGCCAAGTCATCGCCAAGCTGTATTATCCCAAAAGCCAGCACCAAGCCACAGTTTACTTGATTCTGTGCATGGCAAGTCCCAGCAGCCAACTACAGCTGTCAGTGGATCACATTGTGATGGTAACTGCAGCTGAAGGAGGGCTCTGGAGGACCACAGCCCAGCTTACCACGAATCCAGAAAAATCTGTGTAGTGGACTAATTTCTGTATATATAAGAAGTGTCTGTGCTCTCCCACATAAGCACCCACCCTCTCAATCTTGAGTCAGAAACCAATGCTACCTAGTCACAGAGTCATGCCCATGGCTTGAGATGGCCAAGCAATGCAGCCAGTCCTGTCTTCAAATGGCCTAATTTCAGGTGATTTAAAGGAAACCACACAGCTTATTCATGCAGAGAGTGACCACTGAGCACAGCACCTAATGGCAGTGCTCAGACAGGCAGGCCCTCCCCTACAAAGAATCTTCCAAATCCACTAGAAAATAATCATGCACTTGATTCTCGAATGTTGCCATGACCTCAAGTTTGCAGAAAAAGAAATCTCAATATATACTTAAATACGTGTGTGTTTACGTATATTAAATACATATGTATATATCAGCATTAAAATAATATTACAAATATTGGTGTTATATAGATTATAGATGTTGATGTTATGTAGATATTAACATACTATTTTAACATGTAACAGATCTTAATAGTTTCCTATCAATCTCTTCCAGATTTCTGCACTAAACCCCTGGTTCATAATTAGCTCTGTCTAAATATTTTCAAGGCTTATAGCACAGTTTTTTAATACTACTTGTATAAAATATGCAAACATTTATTGAAGATTTTAAAGAGAAGATTATGTTAAAAATGAACCATTACCCTGAAAAGTAGCTAACTATATCTTCATAAATTTGTAGCTGTTAAGCCATCCAAAACACTACACAAAAGCCAGCTTCATTTTAGTTCAGATGCAGTTTCTCTCCCATTTCCAGCTGTTCCAAGATGTTGGTACCTACAGCTACATTGATGTGCAATTTGATTAAAACCAAGTATTTCTACTGCAATTCTTGGATGAATCGCTCTGTTACGTTTTGCAGGCCCAGAAGTATAAATTAAATCTGAAATCTGTGCCTCAGTTCCTTCAAGGGAAGGAACTTTTTATTTGGTTCCTTCAAGCTGTAAAAGCACTCAAATAATACCACATATTAACTGCTCCTCTGGCATTGTCATCTAATAGGACATCACTCCTTGGCTTTTTTCAGCACAGGAGGTCCATTCATCACAGGAGGCCACATTCCCCTGTTTTTTCCCTGAACACAAGTTAAAATCAGCTGACACTGGACCTGAGTCTTTCTCCGGATCAGAGAGAACAAGCTGTCTACCCAGTGCCCACCTTGCCTGCTCAAGCATTCCCAGGAAAGGGACAAATCTTACTGCAGTAGAAGAAAAAAAGTCATTTAGTTGCTCAAAAGGGGCCTCCGGTGACCCCCACCTAGCTGCTGTGCAACAAACTAAACACAACACAGGCTGCAGTGACTGCATATAGCATGGAACAGGCCAAATGACACAAATTTCCAAGGCAGGTACATAACTCTGCTAACAAAGTAACAAAGAAACAGGCGCAAACAGCAGAAACTAATACAATCTGTGTTGGTAAACACTCAGGAAAGAAACCAATACCAGGTTTCTTTTGGTTTTCAGGAAAGAAAACAAAACCAATGTCAGGTCAGTATATACATATTCATACAAAAATAGACCATTAAATTATTTTTTTAAATTAATTTCCTCCCTCTACTTCGATAATAAGTCTTTAACTTGTTCCAGTAAAATTCACACAATTGCAAAGAATCATCATAACCACTAGCTTACATCACCTGCCAGAAATAAGATCACCTCAATAGTTTGCAATTCAGAGGTTAATCTTCTTAAAGTTTTAAGACAAATCACTACTCATTATCCTACTGCAACTACACTCTTTGGTAGGAGAAGGTCACACCACCCACCAAAGAGAAAAATACGTATCTCTAGTGGTTCAAACATCATGGAAGGACTATTTTTAGCCACCTTCCAGACAGCCTCAAATCAGTGAGAAGTATTTCTTTCCGTAACTTCAAATTAGCCTTTAATAAAGAACTCTGATTGTTTCCCCAATATAAGCCAGGCTGCCTGACACTGTTTGGAGGACAAATCATCCTCCTCCGAGCAGAGGTACAACCACAGCTCCTCTGGTGCACAACCAAGAGAGGCAACTACTGATTTCTCTCTTGATCAAACAGTCCCATACCTGAGCCTCCTGTTGTGCTACTCAGCTGAGCTATTACTCGTTGAAAAAGAACAGCAAGTAACTTCTGAACCATTTCACAGGCAATAGCCTTTTTCTCCCCTCCTACATGAACTGAAATGCCAAATACCAAACCTATTTGTAGCAGTCAGGATTAGTTCAAACAGGAGAACCACTGAGAGGATAAACTGATCTGAACATTTATCTAATTGCTAACCATCATTCCTACTTATTAGTTTATTGTACCCCAAATGCACAGAGTACTTAATATAATAGAGAAAGTTTGACCTGTGCCTGGAAGAATTCCCAAGAATAGGAAAGAAACTGAAATAAGACGAAACTGTAAGAGAAACCAATCTCAAGTTACAAGCACTTCTGACAGCAGAGACATGGATCTTGGCTTTCATTCTGCAAGAACCTCTTTTAGCCATTACTGGAACTACCCCAAAGAAAGATAACCCTCTGTTAGATAATCATGAGGAAGTTACACAAAACTGTAAATCTCTGCACCGACATAACAGAATACCAAGAGGAGGTGTCCTACAGACTGGAGCACTTCACGCCCCTGGCTGCATTGATGTTCTTGCCATCCCTGAAGGTTACTCTGGAGGCGTGAGACAGCAAGTCACCTTTGGAAGCTACACACCTTCAGCTCTAAAGGAAACTCATCTTGGGAGCCAGACATCCCAACTGCCTTGACTGTGCTCCTACCAAACACAGCGTACCCACGTGAACGTACACCTAATGCAACTCGCTGATTGCATCAGTACATTGCAACTGGGGTTGGTGACTGCTGGCACCACAAACTACCGCAGCTACCCAGCACCTCAGCTCCATGCAAACATTCAGGCTGAGATGTGATCACTGTGAAGGCAATCAGTGTGCAAGATCATTACCAACCACCTTGTGCAGCTATACCTTGAAAAGTGACTCCATGAAAGTGGTATGAGGGTGAGGTAGGGAGGAAAGAGGAGTGTAGTGTTTATTTCCTTTTAACTTTCCATTTCATATGCATTCAGTGCCATGTCTGAACATGTTCAGACATTTATTCCCCTCTCCATTTACCCTTCCTCCAAATCCTTGTCCTACAAATTTTATCAAGGATCAGAAAATTAAGCTGAATTCGTTTCTCTTTCTTACGCTCACAGAGTAATAAAAAGACTTTGCAATCCAAATTCTGCACTTGTGTACACCTGCGTTAACCCCATTGTCCTCAAATTATTCCCTTAACAATGGCTGTGGGTTTGTACAGGTGTAGAACAAGCCCTGTAATTGGAATTTAACAAACAATTCCAACAGCAGAGGGGGGGAAAAAAAAATGAGACTTCAGCTCATTCCTTGTGGCATTAGCTAATATATTCAAGGAGCAGGAAAAAAAAAACCAAAATACAAAACCAAATTTCAAAGGTATTTAGGTGTGTGCAGATGCTGGCAGGAAACTCAGGAGATTTCCAAATACTGCCCATTTTCTACTTAGATCCACAAACCAGAGCAATAGCACAGCGTATAAATGAAGAAGTTGCCTCTCATTCGCACCATTTTTTCAGTATTCTCTTTAGCCTACTTCCTGCTTCACCAAGTATTTCGCTTCCAAAATAAACTTCATAAGCTTCCTCATGGGATCACAATTTAGGCCATGATCCCACAAGCCCAAAAGCACAGACCCAGCTGGGCTGAAGACAATTCCTCAGAGGGCTGGTATGGAGGCAAGCCCAGGGCATGAGAAGGACCAGGGCTTTGCACCACCAGCTCCCGGGAAGGGAAGCACCTCCAAACCACTTCTCCAGTCAGGAATAACACCAACAGCAGGCAGAGAAGCAAAATGGGGCCTGGCAGAAAAGCAGGACTGAGGAAATGTCACACAATAAGAAGAGCACATGGGCTGCTCTGTGTTGCCACCTCAACTAAAGTCTACAGCTGCTCTTCCAGGCTGAGCTGGATTTTACACAGCTGTAAAATCAAGTAAAAGCTTTCTGTTGCTGTCATGAGCTCTGGCTTGCAACCACCACTTCAAATTGGCTTCCTCCAGCCCTCTTTCTCCATGCACCAAACCACAGCCAGGACATGGACTGTAGACATGGTTAGGCTGTGTTGTGACGGATAACTTGGTCACAACAGTCTAATGGGAAGCATTATCCAGCTGGCAAATGAATTAGTTGGTGACTTTATAGGGCCAGCAATTACTCCTCAGTGATGCAGAATTACTACAGAGAACTCAACACCAAAGACACGCCTGCTACTGACAAATTAGCAAACCAAGAAATTAATTACCAGCTGAGAAAATAATGGATGAGAGCTAAGACTGAGAAAGCCACGTTCAAGAGAGGTCCATCTTTTGCAGCGAGTACATTCTCAACAACAATTAGTCCTGGTACAATTAGTACAACACTGGTACTCTTTCGGAATGGTAGACATCACAATTGGTCTGCAAACAATCAATGGCTGAGACAAAATAGCGTCATCTAAAAATGCAGACATTGTTCAACCTGACCATGGCATTGTCCAAGACACAAAGCCCACTCTATGCTCCAACACTGCAGAAGCAATTCAGCATTACTTCCAAGAAAATCAATGTCTCCCAGCTCCTCTTTGCAACTCCAAGACAACTTCTCCATGATCAGAAAGCCCTGCCATATTCACACACCATGCTCACAGACAAGGCAACTGAGCTAGAGGAGCATGCTTGCATTTTGCAATGCAAACTCCAAGAAAAGTGATTTTTCCATAGTTTCTCATATTAGGGCACAGCCATGGGGAGGGGGGGAAAAAAAAAAGGCTGCTTTTTGCTAAAACACAAAGAGATCTAGCCAAATTCTTCTTCATCATCATTAAGTGGAAAGTAATTGAAGGGGGATGAAGGGAAAAAAAAATCAAACTGCATGTGAACGCATGATCTCTTAGATACAATTTTCACAGCCATGACTCTGTGCTTTAACAATATACCCATAATCAAGACCTTCCCCTACCCTCTGGCCAACCCATATCTTAGGAATTCAGCGCAGTTGCTGGCTGATCCCAGGTCTCCAGAAGGGAAGAGGGGAGGAGACACACAGCACTCACAGGGTGCCAACAAAACACCTGACCAGCCGTGCCAGAGGTCTTCAAGGCAATGTGACACAGAGAAACACAAGACAGGGTGAAGACATCGGGCTAACCGGCTCCTCTCTCCCCCTCTGCATTCAGATGTAGAGGTGAATGAAGGGGAGAAACATAACACTGACTAAATGATTAAGTAAATTAGCCAAGGTTGCCAGCTCCAAACCTTAACAAAGTGGAGATCCTACATTATTTTGGGAAGAACAAATAAAAGGCAATCACAAAACCTAAACAGCTGTTTAAGTGGAATCAAAATTACCAACATTACACCCAGGACGATTACTTAAGAAACTCAAGGAGCTTGGTATTTTCTTTTCTTTAGAAGTAAAGGCATACAGGAAATTCAGCAGTCACATTTTCTTCCTTGGGCAAGAAAACCCACACTGCTCACTCATTCATTCACTCCCATTTTTCTCTGTGCAGCATCTGACCAAGAGGAGCCCAGACTGAGTCCTCCA
>WAAG01025073.1:993-15772 GCA_013390105.1 Tichodroma muraria
CCCTCCCTTCCAGCACAAGCATCCAGCCAGCCATTCTCTGGTCCCAGTGCCTGTTATTTTCCCAAGGAAGAAGGATATGTGAAAGGTTTACTGTGATTTATACAATGCAGATGGCAAACACACTCATTTGAGAGGGAAGAGGTGCATAAAGCGTGATGGGTGTGCTGTAGGAACTGCACATTAATGCAAGTGCCCAAAGAGCAGCTCAACCCCAACAACTGGCTCCAATGCTCCAGCTCAGGAAGATGGCTGTTTTCAGGAAGCAAAACCCTTTCCAAATGCTGCAAACACTCAGAGCATTCTGGGGCTCTAATCCTTTATAAGCTAACTAAAAAGAACACACCTCATACCTTGCTGCATGGAGAAATTACTGACAGACGTGACTTTCTCACTGTGCAAACCACAAATTACACTATTATACTGAAAACCACTTTTCAAACAGATTCTCTCTAGAGAATAAACATGACATTTTGTGCTATGCCCTGGTATTTGCTGTATTATCCTCCGAGCTTGTACTTGCTGCACTGCTCTGTTTCACTCTGGGCTAACAGTTTGGGGCCATTCAAAGAGCTTCTTGAAACACAGCACATCATAATGCAAAACTAACATCCTTTCCCTTGTAATATGCTTGTTTCAAAATTACTCACAGAAGAGGCTACAAAATTGCCTACCAGCTTTCCTCTTCTCATTTCCCTTCATTAGTTCTAAATGGCTGAAAGAACATGACATTTAGCCCTATACAGCAATGTTGAAATTTAAAAAAAACCCAAACCTCTTAATCAGAGTTATTATTAAAAGTTACTAGTTTATATTAATATCAGGTGACTCTAAA
Source organism: Tichodroma muraria (assembly GCA_013390105.1). Taxonomy (NCBI): domain Eukaryota; kingdom Metazoa; phylum Chordata; class Aves; order Passeriformes; family Sittidae; genus Tichodroma; species Tichodroma muraria. The sequence goes on from WAAG01025073.1 coordinate 1,826, forward strand.
CGTTAGCCCAAAGTGCAGAATGTCCTCATCACTAAAAAATTAGCATTTCTAAGTACAGCATTTTTCCTATATGAACTGTAAACACACATTTCATACCATTTCAGATCCACACTGAAATAAGTAATTCCTTTACATTATTTTGATAAACCTTATTTCTTGTAAGAAACACACAGAATCTCCCAGGTAGCACAATTGTGGAGAGCGTTTTGTGCCATTATGATCCCCCAGCTAATGCCTAACTGACTGATGTGAAGGAAGGGCTACACAGAAAGGAAATCTCATTTCTCAAACCAGCCAGTGCAATGAGAAAGCTTTTGAGCAGAAACTGCTCTTCCACTTGAATGTCTAATGAAACATATTTATATGGAATATATGTACACAGACCCTATAACCACAGATATACCAAAATAGTAACTTTTAACACAATTTAGGATCTAGTGAAACAATTTCTCTCTACCAAGTTATTACTGGGATATTAAAATTTACCACACTGCTTTCTCGGAGTTACTTATATGAATCATTAGATACATCAATTAAAGTTTAGAATTAGCAGAGCAGGAAGCCGCACAATTCAGTAGTTATTCATTAATTTTCCTTTGTTCTAGAGGCTTTGGACAAAATGACAAAATGCTTCCATTTCTTAATGTTGAAATACTTCAGTAAATTGTAGAAAGTACAATAAGGTAATTTTATGTAGTCAATTTTATTTTCATTTTGCATTACATTCCTAATTGTACCATCAATCTCTTTCATTAGTATGCTCTGGAAAGCCTTAAGTTTGGCCACAAGATTATATTTTTAATTGATCATAATCTCATCTTTTGTATGCAGAAAGTCTTTTTTCTTCTCAAAACTTCAGAAGCAGTTTTGAAGTTCCTCAGATTTATGTACTAGAAAAACCCTGGTACAAAGTTCACTCGACATAAAAAAAGCTTTGTGTAGTTATCACAAAGTCAGTAGCAAACAAATAACTCTGTATCTATTAATTTGAGTATCCATGGAATATTTTTCTCCATTAACTCTTCCAGATCTACTCACTAAAAGCTATTCTTCAGCCTTCATTATGCTAGGACATCTTAAAACTAAACTTCGAAGCAACAGCCACTGTAACAATTTTAGATTTCCTATGTGAATTCTGAGTTTTAAGCATCTTTTCAATCATTTGCATAATCAACAGAGAGTATAAAATCTTTACATGATTTCCATGAGTGTAGGGCATATAGCCATGGATACAGCAATAGCCGGGCTCTTCACTATGAAGAGTTAATTCTTAAATAGTTTTATACTGCAGAACAGTAGAGGGGGTTTGAAAGTCAGTTGCTGAAGGTAAAAAATCCCAAACAATCAATTCCCTTGTGGCTTATCCTTGTTTCCTATCAACTAGTTGGCTAATGCTGCCAACCAGCAGGCTGATGTGAGAGAAACTTGAAATCCCAAGAATAAAAAAAAACCCCAGAAATAAACTTGTAAATATTTAAAGCATCAGCCTTTAAAATTTTTAGGAATTGGAATTGTCACCTGGAGCAGCCAGAAGCAATTCCCAAGACAAAAGGGCAGTAAAGCTAAAGCTTTAGCCAGTATAGGCAGCTTTCCTTCAGTTGATACTCTTACATGATGCTTCATAATGGACCTCATAAATAGGGAACATCTTTACTGCGTCAGCAGGGAGTAAACAGCAAATAAGGAAAGATATAAATAAAGGAGGGGGAGGAAAAGCTGAATTTCTTCTTGGATACCGCAATACCTTTAAACAGTTGTGCTAGTTATGTGAAAATCTTTCAAAGGAACCAAATTGATTAAAAACACCTAGCATTATGTTCTTTTCCTGCAAATGAGAATCAAATACATCAAGAAATTTTATGCAGTTCCTGATCTGCTCTTTGTCTTCTAAAACCCTAAAGCAGCTTATGTGATTTCCTGCCTCTGCATTATTTTGCACAGGGGTTTTCATAAATACCTGATTCTTCATGGCCTTACTTTAAAAGCAGCAGCTTCCTCAGAAATCACAGCCTTTTGTGCCTGCTTTTTCCCATAATACACTCATGACATTAAATGGCTTTGTAGGGTTATATGTTTGTAATATGCTATATTTTATCATAAGAAAATAGCCGATTAAGTTTTTCTTACAGGGTTATTAAAAATTTACATTACCAGCATTTTTAATGCCAGGGTTGAATGGGGTAGCCTAGCTCTAAGTTGTAAATTCGACCTTTGCTGACGAATATGCCAGATTCAAAGGCCTTCTTGGATGACTGCAGATCTGAATGTTGCCTAATTTCTTGGAGAATGTTACCACCACTGTTCATTCAACCCTAGAGGCATTTGCTTCATTTGTCTAAAGCTGACTATAGACCAGCACATGGCAGAAAGGAAAGAAGCTTAATTTCACCATAACTTCATCTTATTGATGGAATTCACCTTCCTCAAAAGTCTTTGCTTATGAGCCAGTAGGGCTGATTGACAGAGCTTTAAACTAGACTTGAAGGGAGAGGGGATAACGTCAGGATTGGCCATGACAAGTTGTGGGATGACATGCCATGGTTAGAGGGGTGGGATGCAAGCGAGAGCCCTGAGCTGGGAGCTCCAAGGCACACTGGCTGGGCTGGAGCACACTTGAAGTCTTACAGAGACAAGCCAGGGGACAGTGAGGTGATTGGATCCAAGATGGAAACACCAGAGAGTTTTAACTCCTTATGTACTAAAAAAGAGAAAAAGAAAAGAGGAAAAAAATAAAACAAAACAAAGCAAACAAACAAACAAACAAAAGATAAAAAAATAAAAATAAAAATAAACAGGAAAAGGAAAGAGACTTTTCAGAGCAACAGCCCTCACTTCCCAGCAGATGCTGTTCCAGAAGAACCCAGCAGAGGACAGGCCACACACACAAAATCACTGACCTCCTGGGGTGAAAATCCCCTTCAAAGAGCTGTGCCTAGGAGAAAATACAAGCATTCTTGTAGCTAGTGATGCTGAAACAAAGTATTTCGGTATTTCAAGCACTTTGATTGTCCAAATGGACAAGTGAAACCTCTCCAAGCACGGTAACAACTCTTGAGAGGAATCCAAGGTTTCCCATCAACGATGCAGCAGCTGATGCAGCTATTTTAAAAGACATTGAAGACGAAAGTCAGGATGAATGCCAGGAATTTGGGGTAAAAGCAGAAAACCTTCAACTGTAAAGACAATAAAGAAAAGACAGCATCCTTTAAGAAGGGCAGAACCCTTAGAATTAAGTAGATTTAACAGGGCTCTTTTGCAAGACGTATTTTAAGATATGCAGACACCACAGTAAAGGCTGCAGAATAAAATCCCGAATCCAAAAGAACTCAGAAAAACTGGAAGCTTCCACTGCAACAGCATTCTTCCTTAAATTTTTTAAAATGAACTTAATATACTTCCCTATCTGTTTCTAGGTTTCATTTCAACTATTATATCAGGTTTGTTCTGAAGCAATGTGTACAGGAACATGCAGGAGAGGAAAAAGCAACAGGGCATTTTTGGCCTAATTCCACAGGCACAATTATGCATGGCAACACAAAAGCTGGAGGCAGAAGGGAGATGGCTAGAAGCTGAAGGTAACCCTGTGCAATTTCCCAAAGCCTACATTCAGCAGCATCTCTTGGGCAAGCTGAGAGGACCATCACGGGCTGAAATGGCCACAGCAGCCCTTTGCCACCAGCTTTACCCGTTTCCCCCATTTTATCCATTGCACAATTGCATACCATGGCTTGTGAGACGCTCCTTAGCAGGCAGGACTCACTAGTGCAACACCCGCAGCTCCTGACGCCTGCCAGACAGTGACATTTTGTCCTGGTACCCAAACTACAGACCCAAGTACACCTCGGGGGAGACCACTGAAAATTCCAAATCGCTGAATGTCTTGGTCTTCATGGGAAAGCCACCTGCCAGCAGAGGTTGAGAAGGAGTTGCAGGATACCCCATCCAGATGCCACACCTGCTCTTCTGCATGAAATAGGATATCTAGAACTCAGAACTGGTAGAAACAAGGTGGATTTCTTTCTCGGTAAGCTGAGAAAACTAAATATTCATACCATCAACATCTACGAAGTTGACTTCCAGGAGCTGATACAGCAGAATGTTTACAAGGTTACATCTGACTACTTTTTAAGGGGACAAACCCCAAAGTAAAGCAAAGGACAAACTCTTTCAGTCCGTTTATTCCAGAGCAAGAGCTCACATGAGTTACAGCTTTCATATTTTAGTTCATGGTAGTAAGTTTAAAAGTGGCTGTGTTTGCCTTACAGTAGATGCATTTAAATAATGTAATTGAGATGATGTTTCCATAGGCATTTTGTTATTGCAAGAGTTCTTTCTAGGTCTTATATCTGCTTTGTGGTTCAAAGTAATGCATTTATCTTGCGATTCAGGTGGCTAAGAGAAAGCACCTGGTGAGCTGGACTCATGGTTAAGCACTTGAAACACCCTAACTCCAATTCATTTTATGATATATCTGAATTTTTCTATTCAAATTTAACTTTTCCAAACAAAATAACTGCACAAACATTATTTCCAGCTTATAGCAGCAAAGAGAGAGATGAGTCTAGTCCAAAAAGATTTAAAATGGAGTTTTCCATCCATTTCATTTTGCTATTCTTGAATTTAGGCTCTGTGCTGAAAAAGTGAGAGAAAAGCTTACTCAATTAGTACCTTCCTCAGCAGCTCAGGAGGAAAGTTATCTCTTCCTTATAAGCAAACCAGGGAGAGAAGCCAGCTGGTCCAGAGGTAGGACTTGACATCAACGTAAACAGCAATCACAGATTTACAGTGCATTCTGCAACACCTGCTCTGTTTCTTCCAGTTCCACCTTCTGAGGTGAATCAATTATGAGAAGTATTTCATTTAACTTAAACATCAGCATAAAGGAAAGCGAATTTCTGGTCCTGCAGGCTGTAAGGAAGTGTTTGAAAACGTAGCCTACAGCAGGATGAAGTCGTCCAGTTGCTGGCAGGGTTATAACCCATGTCCCTTTCCGCCCCTGCCAGGAAAGCGGCTCCTTCATACTCCTGCAACTCCCCCTTTTCTCAGAAATGTCCTGGTTGCCTTCCATGTCCGTTTGGTCCTCCCCCAAAACAAGCTGAGCTCTCGGGCTGCTGTCCCTGCGCGCCGCTGGCCGGGCAGGGGTGACAGGCTGCGAGCGAGCGGCGTGCTGAGCGCTGCCGAGGGAGCTCGGGCGCTCTGGCTAACGAGAGCCTGCCAAAAAGGATGGGTAATGCTTGGGCTCTGCTCGTCTTCTCCTCAGGGAGGGCATTAGTAATCTCCTTTTCCTCTGCACAGTCACTGTTTTTCCATAGAACTTGCAGTTACAGCATGACTTTGAAACCTCTTTATCAAATTTGTAAGGGGTGGGTTTGGTTTCTTTTCCCCTTTTTTTAAGCTTTTTTTTTTGTAAAAGTTTTTTTCAAGGTTTTCCAAAAGCTCATGGTGGAAGGGGGAAAGTAGAGGAGAAGTTGCCAGGTAGACAGATGCATGCCTTTTTCCTTCACAAAAGAACATTCTTGCAGTGCTTGATTTTGGGGGCCTGAGCCATGATCTGCTCATAGTCAGGATTGGGAATACTATTCAGTATTGGCAGGCACAACGGGTAGAATGACACAAATCCCAAAGATAATATTAAAATGCCATAAAGTTCAGTAAGATGTGCATTTCATTTTTAACTCTTCTTTAGTTTTGCTAGTGATAATGTGTTAGGGTTTAGTTGTTGTTGGGGTTTTTAAAAAAATTTTTTTGCCTAATAAATTTTAGAACAACTTTTACCTGGTCTCTTCATCACTTATTTTTTTTCTCTTCTATCACCTACTTCTGTAGTCATCACTTTTCATCACTTGCAGTCATCACAGTTTTTCCAAAAACACTGCAATGCCAGTCAAGCAGAAAAATAAATCACATATCCTATTATTATTATTATCAAATAAATTAGATCCTTCAATAGCCCCTGATCAAGTGCAACTCTTTCTGCTCTTTCCTAAACTCCTCTAAATTCAGAGAAAAAAAATGAGCCAGCAACCAGAAAAGATGAAAAGTATTCTACTAACAACCTAGAGTTGTTCAGAGTACCTATGAAAGGCATTTTATGAGGGAAATGGAAAAATACTGCTGCTATGCAGCTGCTGGTGAATTCTGGGGTGCTTTTGTCACCCCCAGTCCCCGTGTCACCACTCCAGCTGCTGTTGCTGCCTCCTAAACGGCGGCGCTCAGCAGGGTCTGTTTGCCACCACGTGTCACCTGAGAGCAAGCTGAGCCCTAGCTCAGAGCTCCCTGGGGCTTCAGCCTCTCGGGAGAGAGCCTTGGGCCTGCAGCCATAAATAAATGCTGCACAGAAGGGAGCAAAGGAACCTTTGCTTGCAGATTAATGGACTCTGCGGAAGACTGGGATCTGCGTGTTCATGCTGGCCAGCCAGAGCGGGAGGACTTGCAGGAGAAGGAGCAGGAGAGGTCTCAGTGTGGCTGCAGAACAGCCCAGGTGGATCACGGTGCTGAGGCACTGCTTTGCTGAGCACCTCTCTTGCCCCTCTTCCTCACCAGTGGCTTTTAGCCATGGTGTGCCAGAACACTGAATTTCTTTCATATCAATGACTGCATCATTATTTCCATCATTATTGATAGATCATTATCTTAAACTGTTTCTGGTGTGAAACCCGTCGAAGCTTCCACTTGAGGTAGATTAACTTCTTTAGCCATACAGTTAAGTTTAGTTTAAAATAAAGAAAGAATTAAAAGTAATTTTATTATGACATTAACTGTAAAAATAATAAACAACCCCCAACTTAAATCTCCCCAAAATTCTGACTAACAGGTCAGTGCTTTTCAGAAAGATTCTTACTGTGAATCATCCTATGCACACACTTCTAGCACTTGAAATGCACTAAGAGTCTGTTTTAAAGATGTTATAGGCATGGCAGGCAGTCTGCACTGCAAACTCCTGACTTCTTGCTCCAGTGAACCACGGCCCATTCGTGTTGCCACATGTTGAGAGTAGCTGCATCGGTCTCTGTGAAACAATCAAATGCTCAGGAGCTAAGGCAGCAAACTGCTTGCTTTAAACATGGGCTTCGGCTAAAATCAGGATATCAGGCTCTGATAGCTGACCCTAAAGCTGTATGCCTAGAATGTGTGAGCCTAATACACCTATCACTTGCATCAATTTTAAATCAGGGCAGGATGATCAATTTCAATTGAATACTCGTGATTTATGTCACCGGTTATGAGCTGACTATCAGACTCAGTTCGGTGGTGTACAGTGAATTTGCACGCCCTGGAGAGGTGATACAAAAAGGAGACAAATGATCAGGCAGAAAAAAATAATTTTGAGAGTTCTGTCCACATCTTCGCTTATACCAACATTTTTCCTACATCAACACATGCAAAATACCTTGTCTGACATATTTTTAGGTGTACTCAGAAAGGGAAAAGAAAAGAAACTCCATGAGAAACTGAAAATTCAGTCCTAACTTAGGCAAACTTCGGCATATTGCATGAAATTCCAGGATTTCCCTTTGCTGTAATACACAGATTCCAAATACACAAATATATACAATACATACCAATTCCAGGGTTTCTGCTTGCTGTGACAGGCAGCCTGTGTCGAGCAGTAAACCCCCGACCCTCACACTAAGTGTGAGTTCCATAATTATTGCTAACAGCCCATCAAATGTGCACTACATCTGATTTTAAGATCAAACGTAAGATTTTATAAACCATAACGTACACAATCACACAGAGATGTATCTCTCTTATGCAGAAAGCATATTAAAATCTGCATTTTTAACATATAAGCAGGACATAAGACAATTTCTAAGTATTTGAGTAGAAAGTAAAAAAGCACAGAGATATCACTTAAGTTGGAATAATACAGAGACATTTTGAAGAGAAATAAAAGGTTACATGGAAAAAGAAGATAAAATGTTTAAATCTCTACTGTGTATCTAAGTCTTTTAATGCTTTCACTAATAATGAAACAAGCAAGTTAAACTATTCCTGTGTAATATTAGAGTGAGTAGCTAAAGATATTCCTTAAAAATACCTTTGCTACTAAAGATACTTAATTTACTGCCCAGGATTCTGGTGACAGCATGAAGAGGGGACAGAGTCGTTTTTCATTACCGACTGTTAATTCAGTAAAGGATTTGTTCTGTGGATTTTGATATATGCTGAAGGGGCAAACAAATAAGACAGGCATTTGCATAGTGTCAGATATGAACAAAACCTCCAATACTGCTTTAGCTAGTGTCTAGGAAAACCCAGTAAGATTTTCTGAAATAGGAACTGCTGAAAATATATTAGTTGTTGAACAATATAAATTAGTACCCTTTGCAATCCATTTCTAAAGTATTTTCCTGCCTGCTAAAAGTAACCCCTTGGGATTTTCTTTTAAATAGAACAAACTTTCAAGTCAGAATGATTGGTAGAAGCCTGAAGCAAGTTTAGAGTAAAGTTTCTCTTGATTCATAGTACAAGTACACAGTTGGCATAATATTTAAGAATGACAGTGCTGTCTTTCAGTACTGCTGCCCACAATACTTGGAAATATATCCTTTCAGAATGTGAAGGCATATCCTCTGTGAAGTACCCAGATAAATCAGTTCACCCTTGGCTGTAACTAAACGCTGTCTAGTGACTTGTGATCGACAGGGCTTTACCCTCTGACAGCCAGATTCATTGTTGGGACAGCAACCAATCGTCGGGTTTGACGACACGAGCCTAATCAAAGTTGGAGTATAAAAAGCCCCCTTGGAATATATAAGGTACACCAGTGTGGCAAGCTGTCTCTCAGATTGCATTTGCTTTCACAGATCTGTTTAGTACTGAAAGGGAAAGGGGGAGGGGGAAAAAAAAAGAAGGGAAAAGTGCTGCACTGAATGTGAGATCATGCAAAAGCTAGTGCTCTATGCTTCTATTTACCTGTTCATGCTGATTTCAGTTGATCCGGTGGCTCTTGATGACAGTAGTCAGCCCACAGAGAACGCTGAAAAGGACGGACTGTGCAATGCTTGTACGTGGAGACAGAATACAAAATCTTCCAGAATAGAAGCCATAAAAATTCAAATCCTCAGCAAACTGCGACTGGAACAAGCTCCTAACATTAGCAGGGATGTTATTAAACAACTTTTACCCAAGGCTCCTCCGCTTCAGGAACTGATTGATCAGTATGATGTGCAGAGAGATGACAGTAGCGATGGCTCCTTGGAAGATGATGACTATCATGCCACCACCGAAACGATTATCACAATGCCTACAGAGTGTAAGTAACCCTGCTTCTTTCGCCTCTCACCGCCCCTCCGAGGGAGTTGTCTCCCTGCTGTAGAGCCACACAACTCCTCCTCAGGCTCTCCCACCAGGCTGCTGGCTGAAGTCTGCTGGAGGGAGGGAGGAGAGCGTTATTTCTAAAGAATTTGAGCCAGGTTCAGATGACCGTGTGGCAATCCTTTGTTTTACCGTTCGGTTTTCAGCTCCTTATAATGTGTGTGCCCTGTAGCACTTAGGATTTGCCCATTGCCTTAGAAAGCAAAGGGAGATCTGCAGTTCAGTGAACTTCGTTATCTGCAGCACTCCGGGCACTTCCTCTTGCAAATATAAAGTACAAGGGCAGATAACGAGAGAACTATATGCTTGTGAGGGAGGTTTCACTGACCAGTATTTTTAGAAGCAATAGAAATCAACAGAAATGCAGCTTAAAGCACTACACCTATCTAACTGCAACATGCTACAGCAAGTGCAAGTAGAGAGTTAAATTCTTGCCTCTTTGCTGATCCCATAAACTAGCACCACCCACCTCAGAGTTAAAACTATATGTTTAAAGCAAATATGTGTGTAATAGATTAAATGTAAAAATGTCCATGCTATAGCAATCAGCTCACGTAATCGTGCCAAGGAAGAATGAAGGCATTTACTGAATGAGCAGATTCTGAGTTATCTTCTGAGTGCTAAACATCTGCTATGGCTCCTATCAAGTATCTTTTGCACAGCTAATGCTGTAGTATCTTATGTTCTTCATCAGCTACAGTATTTGACTATGGCAGCTGTTTTTTTTAAATAACACTTATGAATATGATGTCAAAAAGGAAAAATATGACAGGACATATAAGACATGTTAGCAGTTACAGATATCATTATGATATGCAGACTAGAATAATAATCAGCTGCTTTCACCAGCTAAAAATGAACCCACAGATGAAAAAGTGAAATTTTTCAACTTAGTAATTATTAAGATGGGTGCTTAATAGCATTATTTTACTGCAGCCTTATCACAAAGTTGAGGTCTGCCTGCACTTTTATTCCAGACTTTTATGTTCAAGGCTTTATAACTATTTTTAATCAAACTGCTACATAGTTACAGTGACTGAAGAAAAGTTGTTGTACTTCATTGCTCTGAGTTCATTTCCTACTTCTTATAAAAAGCCCTTGAGCTATTTTAAAAGCACTAAAGAGACAGGTATCTTAAGTGATGAGATTTATGAACGTTAAAGCCCTGCACCATTTAGGATTAGTACTACCCATTTTATCCTGGCATGGAAAGATATTGCCATGACTAGGTATGACAGCTGCATTGTAGGCTACAGGAAGGAGGAACGCAGCACTTCACGTGACTTTCCTCCAATGTTATTCAAATGAAAACAAAACGATCCTTATATTAATCCTCTCAATTATTTTCTCCCCACTGAGAAAAGAAATGTAAGTGTTTGTGCAGTTTGCCCAGGGCTGTATGGTCTGCAGCAGGCTGAGGCACTGGAGTAAATTAGGAAATAGCTGGATTACCACACACGTGTTGAGTCAGCTTATGCAAAGTTGCTATTCTGCATGTTTTATAAAGGTCCTCAAGAGATGACCAGCAGAAGTCGGTGGTAGGTGATAGAATAATAATTTTGTTGACATCCACTAAAGTTGCTGTAGAGTGTAAACCATAGAAAATGAATGAAGTTAAATCCACTTTGTTACTGGTACTCTTTATAACATATTGTTATATTTTCTGTACAGTCTGAAAAAAATAGTCAGGTTTATATAAGCATTTTTTCTTGTTCCCTGTTCAGTAATCTGTTCTTTCCATTCATTTATAGCTGATTTTCTTGTACAAATGGAGGGAAAACCAAAATGTTGCTTCTTTAAGTTTAGCTCTAAAATACAATATAACAAAGTAGTAAAGGCACAATTGTGGATATACTTGAGGCAAGTCCAAAAACCTACAACGGTGTTTGTGCAGATCCTGAGACTTATTAAACCCATGAAAGATGGTACAAGATATACTGGAATTCGATCTTTGAAACTTGACATGAACCCAGGCACCGGTATTTGGCAGAGTATTGATGTGAAGACAGTGTTGCAAAATTGGCTCAAACAGCCTGAATCCAATTTAGGCATCGAAATAAAAGCTTTTGATGAGAACGGACGGAATCTTGCTGTAACTTTCCCAGGACCGGGGGAAGATGGATTGGTAAGTCTATTTAGAAAAATCCCATTTCATTGAAAAGCATTTAAGCTCTGTTTTAAGGATAAAATGGATGCATTGTTTAGGGAATGGAAGATAAAAGTTCTGCATATCCAATTCTTTCATTCTTTGCTCTCTGATCATGCCAAAAATCAATAGCTTTGCTCTACCTCTGTTTCCCCATCTAGAAAATTGAGTGAAATTGCAGTATTTCAGAGAGACATTGTGAGGCATTAACTAGAAAATGTTTTGGCAATTACTGATGGATGATACTGTCAAAGTAACATTGTTTTCAATTTTGAGAGCAAATACTGCTTAATAAGCAGCTATATCACAAAGTTAAAGAACAGTCTTCAGATTCTTTCACAGGTTAGGAAAGACACCTTCAATAATGCTGAGAAGGCAAGGGAGTTCCTACATACTCTCTGTGCATATATTTTGTATTAACAACAACAAAAATTGTCTCTTTATGGAGGTGAGAACAGATCTTCATAATGTTAAGTTCTTGACCTTTCAGTAGTTGGTAGAATGCATCATTCTACCTACTAGAAATGTCTGAATAGAGAAATTCTGCTTGATACAATAATCGAGTCATGATCATAAGAAAGCACAAAATAAGTATCTGGTTTGTTTTTTTACAAGAAGAGATGAATAAATTAAATCTGAAGTGTACCTACAAGTACCTCTGAAGTAAACCTGAAGTGAAACTACAGCATTTCCCTTGCTATTTGTTTCTGTAAATCACTAATCATCTACAACTTATACAAATTTCTGAACTTATCACAACCAAGTGATACCTCCTTTTGGATAAAGTATGAAGAATATTATTCTACTGTTACTTCTATGTAGTAGATGAATCTGTTGATCATAGAAACCTAGAAATAAAATATTTAGGTTGGAAAAGACCATTGTGTCCAACCATATTTACGCAACATTCAACTTCACAGTGCTATAATATAATTTAAAAGTGCTTAAAAGAAAAACTGATATCTTGATTGTACATCCTATATAAATGTGGATCTCCTGTATTTGAAACAGGCCAGCTGGATATCATGATCAGGAATGTTCTCACTACCTCCACCATCCAAATGATGGTACATACAGATAACCTATGGCTATCATCATCTATAAATAAACATTTCAGTGGCAGAGCAGGGTTAGAGGCACAGCTGATAATGAGAGAGGAAATCTCTCTTCTCTTCCCTCTAGCTCCTCCTCTCCAGCAGCTCCCCTCCCAGCACAGGGGTGCTCCTCTCACCAAACACCTCCCCATGCAGTTTACCTTTGGAAAGGGCACTTCCAGCAGCTCCACAGCTTGCAGGTATCTGGGGAGAGGGAAACCTGTGTAACAAAGTCAGCTGGGTTGTTACTCCCGAGGAATGGTCTCCAGGGGATGGCCTCATCAGTGCCAAACCAACACACGGGGCTGAAATCAGTGTGTGGAAGGGAGCAACTCTGGGAACTTCTTCAAACTCGTGGTTGTGAAGGTTGCAATTTCCTTCTAGTCTCAGTTGGTGACTGTGGAAATGTGCCTTTGGCAGGAGCCATGTGGCTCAAAGATCTGCCAAAGTACTGATACTGCCAAATTCTGGCCACAGGACTCTTCCAGGAGTCAAAATATTTAGTTGCCCCTCCAAATTCATTCAGTCATAGAGTAATTCAAGCATAGCAGCAATAGAGGAGCAACTTTTGTCCTCCTTGGTCTGGACAAAAAAATCTTTCCTTGATATCCAGAAAGCCTGAATTCAATATGATTTTAATGAAGGGAATTTCAGGAGGACTCACAAAAGCTCTCATTATGGAGTTTAAAACAAACAAAATTCATCTCAAAAGTAAAATTCCAGCATCCTTCAAATGATTTCAGGGACAAATAATCACGTCTTAAAACTCTCCATAGAGAAACAGCAGGGAAATGCAGAGATAACTATAACAGAATTTTGTTAGGGAACTTCATTTCAGAATATTCATTTCATACACGCACATCTGAAACATCGTTTGCGTGTTTTTAGTGAACTTGGGGTTACATCAGAAATGATTCCAATTCCTTCTCCTCCTTTCACAGAACCCATTTTTAGAGGTCAGAGTTACAGACACACCAAAACGGTCCCGCAGAGATTTTGGTCTCGACTGTGACGAGCACTCGACAGAATCCCGATGCTGCCGCTACCCGCTGACGGTGGATTTCGAAGCTTTCGGGTGGGATTGGATTATCGCTCCTAAAAGATACAAAGCGAATTATTGCTCCGGGGAATGCGAATTTGTGTTTTTACAAAAGTACCCGCACACCCACCTCGTGCACCAAGCCAACCCCAGGGGCTCGGCAGGCCCTTGCTGCACGCCCACCAAGATGTCCCCCATCAACATGCTGTACTTCAACGGCAAAGAACAAATCATCTACGGCAAGATACCAGCCATGGTTGTAGATCGCTGCGGGTGCTCATGAGGTCCTCGTCGGATCCACCGCTTCACAAACCGTGGAAGCTACCGAAATCAAAAAAAAAAAAAAA
>WAAG01025073.1:15806-26027 GCA_013390105.1 Tichodroma muraria
AAAATTAAAAGAAAAGGAAAGAGAAAAAAAAAAAGAGAAAAACCAGAAAAAAAGATATATACCCCCTCACCAGTCTTTCAAACTGTGAAGTTACGTACACGAGGCGTTGCCAACCTCCTGTGTGCTACCAGCACCAGCTACAGAACATGAACTAAAGGACAGTGTAATTACCTGATGGCTGCTTGTGAGCCAGCAAAAGAGAAAAGCTACAATCAAAATCACCGGATTTAATCCACAAAGTTCTTACATTATGAGGGAATCAATATTCAGTCATTTGAATGCAAATTTATATGCAAGTTTCAGTACACATTGGTAATCAAAAGCAAGTTCCTTCTCACCTGAGGACAGAAGGAGCTGGCCTTTAGGTTCCTTTCTTCACAGCTTCACTTAATATAATATTTACAGGAACATATATACTGGTAACATATACGCCACTACACAATACCACCAGAATCATCCTTAAACACTTGAATATATAGTGCAGACTTGTGAAATGTATCAGATGAAATTCCACATAAACGGACAAACCCTGAAGTTAGGGATGGCATAGTGTATTTAGCGTGTTTCCATTCCTTTTTCTCATTAGTATGTTAGTAATCAATGGCAATGGTGCTACGTAAGCAGGCTGAGTAAATAGAAAGATAGTTATATAAGTGAAAGAATTTAGGCTTAATAACAAATTTGCCCTATCCTCAGGTACACTATTCAACATTCGCAAGAGATAGATATTTTTTAAATGAAAAGGAAGAGTCTCCTAGACATAGGAAAACAGAAGGCAGCAGAGACATCCAACATCCAAATTGCAATCCCACATTTTAACCTGCCTTTGCAACATTACCATTTGCACTATGGTAAACCAATGCAAATAGTTGGTTGCTACAGATATTGTTTAAAAACCACTTTGATAGAACTGACTTGTGTAATATGTATGCATCAATATTTTGTAAATAAATGTTTATTTTTTAATCACTGTTGGTATATGTTCATCACAAGAAAAGAATTACTTTAACCTGTACTTTAATAAACAAACCCCAATATTCTCTTCATAATACAATTTTCTGGATTTTAACACAAATAACATGTAGGAACAATGCAACAAAGTAAACCATATGTTGAGAATTATTCTACATTTTATATGTTTTTTACATTGGTATGAGCCATCTAGGATAAACGATGGCTGTTGACATGTTTATAAGGTTCTTTGGGTTACTGTTTTTATGGTCACTTTGATCCACAACTGAATTTCCATATTTTGAATGTTATGTTCATAAATAATGATAATACCACAAAAGATTGCTATTAAATGCATTTTATTATATTTAAAAGTTTGCAGCAAAATATTTTCTGTATTTGTGTAAACACAGTACACGGATTTCCACACAAATTCTGTACATTTTCCTTATAGTAAAAAATTGTTAATTGAAATTAAAAAGATCTATTTACTATAAAGTCCATTTTATTTTACATGTGAAATAGAGCTGATAAACCAGGTGTTTTTTAAGACAACACGATCACTGTTAAAACATCTTCATGTTAGCATGATGCACGTTTTTGTTATATTCCGGAATTCAGTTTTGAATTTTCCTTTGTGTAAAACCACCCTAAAACTGCAAAACTGCTTGATTTTCTTTCACTTCCTCTTTTATATATTTTCTGCCTCAGTGGTAAATATTTTGTATTGAGTTTTTTTACCTTTCTTTAAATTTGTATGTAAGGACATTAAAACTTAAAGTTTGAGTGATGAGGTTTGAAATTTAAAAGCAAACAGATTTTCTGCAATTTCTTTTGAATGATTAGGAGTTCTGCTAAAGCTGTGTCCAAGCATCAAGCAGATGTTCAGCTTCTCCCGATGCAGTTCACCAGAGCAGGTCCCTGGGGGCCTTAAATACACTTTCAATTTAGTTTCCCACAAAACACCATCAGACTACATAAAAATCTAAAAACTTTTGGAATACAGGCTCTCAGTGAACCCACAAGAATTAGAAGAACACAATTCCCCTCCTAACCAAAGTTACAGAATTAAGGGAGAAACCCTCTGTTTGTTGAAGCCAACGGCAAAACTTCCACTGGCTTTAACAGAGAGCAACATTTTGTCCTCTGACTTTTAACTCGTGACATTCAGGCACCAAGCAGTGCCATCCTGCTCGTGTGAACTATCAATAGCATCCCCTTGCGTGAGGCTCTTAAACCATTCAGACACTTTCAGTTAACTTCCATATAGCCTGTAGCTAAACATTCACTGCTTTAATCGGGCCAGTTCATATAGCAACAGCTGCAGAGATGTAGCAGTGCGGATTTTGCAGTTGACAGGGAACACAGTATATTCCCAGTCTGCACCAAAGTCCAGTTACAACACCTGCAGTTTTATTTTTACACATGATAGGTAAAATGCTAATGCNCAGTGCAAAAGCGATGGAATTTTTTATTCCTGGAATCAATAAAAGCAAAATTAAACCAAGAAAATAAGTAGTACAAATTCCAAAAAGCATCTACCTCAACCAGCATCCCATCCTGACATTCAGATGAATTTTATTCCATGTAAATGTTATGCAGTATGCATCTTCTATATTTTGCCAAACTTGAAATTGTCATAGAGCAATTATGGCTCCCGTGATTTAATACTGACCTTACAGATAAGTGGCTACTCACAGAACATGCTGTGGGCTTTGATCTTGTTGATTTTAGCTGCTGAACAGTTCATTATTAATGTGTTTTTTGACAATCAACTTAAGATGTCAATGATTCCTTCTGTTGTTATTGTTACATCCTTATATTTACAAGGCTCAGGTCTGAGAGACTTCAGCAGCATTTGTGAATACTTTGTACAGTTCTCAAACCTCACTGTTAAGCTGTGTATTCAGAAAAATGAAAATAGCCAACAAGGGATGATGTGTGAGAAACATCACATGTGAGAAGCATCATTTCCTTGCCTGGCATCCTAAGAATCCCAACAGGAATGAACCAGGTAGAACCCAGCCTTCCAAGGCAGTGTCTAAGTGCCCCAAGATGCACATGCACACCTGCAACAGGGCACTCCCTCATCTCTAAATTGCTTCAGTTCTTCCTCTTGGCTCTTCTGCCCAGCTCTTACCCTCCCAACATGAGCCAGTCTTTTTCCAGTGCTGTTCTACCCCTGCCTCCTACCCAGCTTCAGTTACACACTGTAACTCAAGTAGCATTTCCCCTCCCATTTCTCACAGCATCTCCCATCCCGTCCCACTGCCATCCCCAGCACACCCCAGACTCTTGCCCAACAGCCCCATTTGCAAGGAGAACAGCCCCCCTGCTGTACTGCCCTCCTGTCCCTTAAGCAGATCCAGTGCATCCTGCTTCTGCTGGAAGCTGCGGTTAGGGGAGAAACCTTCCCATATGCTCAACAGAGCCTGTGGGGAATTTAACAGCTGAACACAGAAGTCATCACCGCTAAGCATAAACGCACTGCAATTTTTCACAGATGGACTGTTTTGCTAAATATGAGCAGATTTCAAAGGTCAAATCCATTTATAGCTTTAGGTAGCTTTCCCTCAATTCTGTGGAGTCCAGGTTTGGGGTTTGTGGTCGTTCATTGGGGGTTTGGGGGTTTTTGAAGGGTTTTTTGGGTGGTTTCTTTTTTTAATCAGATCTTGGATGCGAATGACCTATTTTGGCTAAACATCTCAAAAAATAAATCTGCTTGAGATTAGGTTTGGACAGCTCAGTCCAGGCAGATAGATTTTGTTAAAGCTGCAGTAAAACAAAGCAGGTTATAATCTGAAGTACTGGATGGACAAACTTAATAACCAAAATATCCCACCTCAACCTATAAATTTAGTACATTTCAATAAAAAAATAAAGTTAGGAAACAGTACGTTATGGGAGGCACAAGCTAGAAGCTTTACAAACAACCCTGTACCTATGCAACTTAGCAAAATTGCCAGGAAGAACCTCAGCGGTGTGTTTTACCTGACTCAAGTTAGCTCTGTGCTGCCACTTTAGCTTCCTCCCAACAATGTTAACTGCAGCAAGTAGATATCTATATGTTGATTTAATACCAGCAACGAAACCAGTAATGCAACTGCATCTGCTTTTCTATCAAGTCTTCCCCTGCAAAAAGTAAAACTCTAACTCTGGCTTGAAATGCAAGTGTAACATGTTAGAATCCATAAAAATGAGATGTTAAAACTTCTGGAAACACTAAAGCTCCAAGTCTCCTATTTAGTATATAAAAGCCTTTACAAAATCCTAAGGAAAAAGTTAGGGCTACAGGCCAACTTCTGAATTTGAATAGGCAAGAATAGCACTGCTCACTCTTGGCCACTTCTAAATAATCTCAAAAAAAGTGATAGTGCTAACATCTGTTGTAGAGATCTTGCAAAACAAAAAGAAATGGAGAAGTGCAAATGTACAGCTCATTCAATAGTGAACGACTCCAATTAGGAGTGTTTACACTCCCTAGGTGTATTGATAAATTAAACATAGTTATTCTCTTTGGTGGCTAGACAGGGTGAATTTGAGGGATGAAGAGCTACTACAGTGAAGATGACATGAAAAAACTGTTTTTATTGCTCCAGAATATAGATGAGAACAAGTCACAAAGCCCTTTGTAGATGAGATGTCAAGATCAGCAATGAGCTTTGCAGCATTTTGGGTGTAAGTCTGGCTGATTTTCACCAGCCTTACCCACTTTCTGAGGCTACAGGAAAGACTGTTCCTTTTCTTTACAGGTGGACATAACTCTCACACTATACATGCTTTCAGAAAATATAAAATAGCTTAGTGTCCACGAGACAGCTTGGTATCTTGAACTTGTGCTCTTAACTTAGAGGCTCTCTGGGCTCTAAATCTAATTACAAATCAAAAGTAAATCAGCGGTCCTAAAAGCTGTTGCAATTTCTCCCCACAGAAATGCCTTTCACCTACAAGTCAATAAGCAAGTTAGATTTCAAACCTGTAGCTTTTCCATTCTATTTATCATACTACCTCTGTACAAGTAAAGAGAATCTCTTGAGGGAATGAATAAAGAGAGATCTTCTGAAAGCATTCAGCTCGAATGAATCCTGCCTGTGGAAAGGCAGAGGAACAAGCCCTGGCTCAGCAGTGCCTTTCCTGCTACTCCTGATGAGGCCTGTATGGCCTTGGGTGAGATCTTGTTAGGATCTCTGGTTAGGAAAGAATAAAAATGCTTGGTTTTGGCATTACGTTCCATGTCTCACAAGCGAAATTACCAGGAACACTTAAAGGTTATGATGGTATGGGAAAAATACCTGGGAAAGCATAATGGAGGCATTACTTGGTAGACAGCTTCCACTAAACTTAAAAAAAAAAGCAGTTTGGGAGAGAGCTGCAACCCAAACAGGACTATACTGAAATCACGTAAGGTGTAACAGTCATGTACTAACAATGGTCTACTTCTATGCATTTGAAGGAGCTGAGTATGACATAAGAAGTGAATTTCAACACAGTTAAATAATTAAAGGCATGTAACCAAGGCAGCAAGAAAGATTTTATCTTCCCAAATCTAAGATGATACCGAAGGCATTTGCTAAACTTTTACTTCTTCTATCTTAAGAATGAAAAGGTCTGCTCTTTGCCAAAATTAAAAGATGTTTTACAGCAAATCTGACTTAAGTATAATCTGTTGCATCATAATTTGAATATGTAGCAATCCAAAATATAATTACTCATAACTTGGCTAATAGCTTGCAGTTAAGGTTCATGATTCACGTGCACTATTTCTGCAGAAATCCTTATTAGTTTTTCACCTAGGAGAGGAGCAAATATCTTCCCAACCAAGCCATTATTTTATATATTCCCAACCAGGAGCATTATTTCAGGGCACTTTGTGGCATCCAATTAGGAATTCTTAAGCGTCATACACAACAGCACGAAGAGCAAAGATTTCCTTCACGCTTTAGCATCTGCGCATTTGAAGAGGACGTTTATTCTGATTTCAGTCAAACGTCAATCTTCTCTCCTACTGACGTTTCCATCACCGCTTTTCCCCGTCGTTATCCCTCGAATCCGGCAAGGCTGACACACGAAGCAGCGAACTGAACCCCTGGCTGTCACGCATTTTGGCATCAGGTTGCAGCTTCGCCTCTCGCGCAGTGCCAGGCGGTCGGAGGGGCGGGAGGCACGTCAAACGCATGCCTTGGGGCTGAGCTCAGCTGCCTACTGTATGCTGCTGCCATGTGGGAAAGCTCAGCCTAGGTGCTGGCCCAGCGCGAAGCGCCCGTCGCTTCGCTGCTGTAGGTGACACCTACCACAACGCGCTGCCGGCTGGCCAGAGCTCTCTGCTCGCTTGTGTTGCTCACCTGCCGTGGGACAACGGATCTCACAGGATTCCAGTCACGACTGCTGTGCGCCCAGAGGTACCAAAGAGCATGGGTTATGCTCACAAACAGCAGCATAACTTCATCGTAATTGAGTCTTTTCCTTGTAGAAAGGAATTGTTCTGTGAGCACCCTAAAACTGGGCTTTTCGCCAACGCAGAAGTGTTCCTCTCATCATATCATGACATGCAGCACCAGAATTTTATACTCTGACCTGCAGTCAGATCTCACAGACCTGAGTCCTCACAACACCATGTATCAGCAGTCACCAACAAACTTGCTAAATCAAACTAATAATATTTATTTAGCCTGGTTTTTCTACCATGGCACATCTCATTTACAGTTACACCATTTGCCTAAGGAGATAGAAAAGGCAGCCACTCAAAATATTCTCTTTTGAGGCCACTGTGCTGGTTCTCCAATAGTCTCAGCATACTTGCCTTACTTTTTTATTTTTAATAGCTTGTGACTTATTTTTTATTTGTACTGCTGTACTTTCAGTTCTCCAGTACCTTACCAAAGCTGCGAATACTACTAAAGCATCCTCACAGGACCCTCCTCTGCTTTCTAAGAGCATCTTACTCTTCTTGTTCCCAAACAACTGTCTCAACTTTTCTTTTCAACCAACACAGATCTAGACCCAAGCTCTAGTTACCACAAAATTATAAGCCCAAAGCTTACTATTACCTTAGGGATTAATTTAGTGATTTATATTTTAAAATTGCAATCTTAGGAACATTAAAAAAAACTAAAAAAAGGTATTTTTCAACAAAAGCACTTTTCCATCTTAACTATCATTTTTAGCAGGGTATTGCTCTGGAAACAGATCCCACACTGAGTGGTGCCTTTTACCACAACTTCCTTTTCATCACAGTGATACCCCTAATGCCTCACTTTTATCAGTGTACTTGTGTGAAGACTACTGGCCTTAACAAAATGCTTCAGAAATCTGTAGCTGTCCTTGACTGCCCACTTCTTTACACCCACTGCACTCGTGCAAGATCTCATCTGAACAGAGTTGTAGTAATTGCTACTTCCACGTGAACAAGAATGACAATCCTCACGGATAAAACAAATCGTGTCTCTAGAAGGCACAGTGCAATCCTCAGCACCCATTGTTTGGGTTGGACGGGGCTAAACTTCAGGTCTTCAGTTGAAAAACAACTGAAAATTGGTTCCACAAATTTCTCTTGACTGTGATTAAGAAGGAGCTTAGTTACAACAAAATGCAATTACTCAGTTTTGGCCACGCAGCCTTCATGAGGCTTTTCCAGATCCGCTCCCACGGACCCTAATTCTGGTTTGGAAGCCAATTGTTCCTTGGCAGTGTTGCCATGGATCTCACTCAGAGATTTAGCAACACATTCTCCACCAGCTTACAGCAAACACCAATGTCTGCAGCTCACCCACAGCTTGCTTATACCACAATTTGGAAGTTATCCATACAAGACCCTGCCCATTATACTGACAGGGAGGGTGGAATGCTGTGCCACATGAGACTGAGTTCTTGTAGCTGTACCTGATACTGCATTTTCACAGAAATGCATTTCAAAATAATGAAATGAAAATTTTCATTTTTTTCAAAAATTAAAATTCAAAATCTGTTTCAAAATCATTGAAAACACAACTTTTCACAGAAATTTTTCACAAAAAGTGCCTAAACACAAAGTCAGACATAGAGATAAGCATGCAGGAGCAATTAGGATTTTCCAGGCATTTGCAGAGCCACTGGGATCAAACTGATGTCCCCACCAAGGGAGACATCACGGGTATCTGTTATAGAACATCTAACCAGGAAATCAGGAAGCCTCCTTTAAAGAACTAGATGAAACTTCACAATTCCAGGTTAACACAGGGACTTTAACCACCCCCAGCACCTGGTGGAAAGGCAATGCAGCAGGGCACCAGCAATCCTAGAGGTTTCTGAGGGCTGGTTGGGATGTGCTGCACTTTTTGTGAGACTTGTCACTGGCACTGCTACTCACACCCTGGGGAGAATGCAACGACCCAGGGCAACTGTTTGTCTCAACCTAAGCCATTCTGTGATTCTGTGCCTGACACAGTAGGGCAAAGGAAATGAGGGAGGCAGAGTAATAGAGGAGTGGCTTTGGCAAAAATAAGGTTCTGTGGCATCAACATGGAAATCTGAATCAGGCACCTTGAATTGCCAATATTCTTGATTATTGCTACAATGATGACAGAAAAGTAACTGCTTTGCTGGACCTGAAAAGCCTCTGTTCCACCGGTTCTCCTACTGCACTGAAGCCTCTCGCTTAAACTTGTATTCCATAGAGAAATACATTTATGTTTTCTTTTTTCTTTGTCTGGGTTTTTTTAAAAGTATGGGGAAGCCTTGTAAATTCTGTATTTCTTCTGGATGAATCCACTCTCAAGCTATGGGAGAGCTCTCCTGATAAAGTACTACTACCTAATGTGAATAAATAATTAGACAGTACTTGGGATGATGGGAGAATGGTACAACCTCATTCACCAGGGTGGAGGAGGAATATTATTTTCATGCTTTTCTCCAATTAATTTTGAAATCGTCCCCACCATTCTTCAGTGGTGGAGATCAAGAGACTCCCAACAAGCATCCCAACTCTGTGAGCTGTGTGGACTTCAGGCAATAAAGAAAATTATGTAAATTTTTTTGTAAAAATAATTATGTTCTTTAATGATTTTAAAAAAAAAATTTAACCTTTTCCAGTAATGCTTGACCAGCATGAATAATTGGAAGAATTTTTGGTATTATTACTAAAAGAAGTCACAGAAAAATTCCTTTTTTCCCCCCCCTCTGCCCAGATGGTCGTATTTAAGCAAACAGTTAAAATAATGAATAAAAACCCCTTGGACTCGATAACAAAATCCTGGACTGGAATCAGAATTTCATGACCATTGTTTTACAAGTGAGACAAAAGTCTTAAATTCCAGATTTCAGTTGTGCTAAAATACTCAAGCAATCTTTATTCTATAAATGTGGAAAGAATGTAAGAGAATATTGCCATTGTGAGGGTTTGCTTTAACACACTACAGAGATTATTACAAATAGAAGTATTTTATCCCAGGAATTTTTTGGGAATACCAGGAAACCCACATTAGTAAATGGATGGAAACAGACAAACATTGTTTTGGACTGCTATTCAGAAACCAGGAGACTAGATTTCTGGTTAGATTTTTTGTGTGTGTGTTCTTAGCCCCTTTTCCTTTGGCTATACCTGTTAATAACAAAGAAGTTCCACTCAGTGTTAGGAAGATAGCAGAATTTGGCTGCTCAAAGGCAAATTATTAGTTGGACATTTTGAATGTTTTTTTTATATTTCACATATTTATGTTTAAAGGACACAAATTTAATCTGACCGTGAATAAACCTCTAGGTGAGAAAGTGGCTTTAACACACAGCTTTGACTTCAGCATTATTCCATAGTTTCATTCCTGCTTGAGAGTTCAACAGAGCAGGCTATAATTTATAGTAAATTACACTTAAGACTACAAAATTCTGACAGTTTTACTCCTGTGTTGTTCAATGCACGAAGTGACCCTATCATGAGGCTGTTGACCTGGCACCCTTGGGAAGTACAGCAGATTTTTCTCAGCTTATGCATGGCCTCACTCAGCAGGACAGGGCAGGCTTGCTCTAAAATAGGGCAGCACAACAACCCCATGTTCCTGTTACCCGAACTAAGGCTACACAAACGAAGAAATGAGAAAGACCTATCAGCTGAAATAAATGTTGGAAGAAAATTTTACCCTGTATTTGTCCCTTACAACTAACATTTGAACCAAAACTATCGTATAGCAGAATGACTGCTCCTTAATCAAAACCATAATTAGCTGTGTATTTCAAAAATCTATTTTTCATATCACTGTGAGCATGAACTCTGACTGCCACAGACTGGGATACACATGCACT
>WAAG01025087.1:288-14941 GCA_013390105.1 Tichodroma muraria
CTAGACAGAGTCTGAGTTGCCTTTTCATTCCCAGAATGAGGCACTCAGCTGAACCCAACCCTAGGGAGCCTGAATCCTCTCTGAAAAGCTTTCACAAAGCTTTGTTCAAAATTCAAATGAAACTATAAAATCCAGTTTAAAAATATATATTTACCTATTCCAATACTACTGAAATTTCGTTGAAGCTTGGCCAAAGTTTCAGGCTCATTTCATTGCCCAAACTCTGATTCCAACCATGCACTAGACTTACACCTTCACAAGCCATATTCACTGCAAGACAAAAGTAGCCAGCTGCATCCTCCTACACCACACACCTTACAGTGAGTCAAGCACACCAAAATGGTTATGTAATTTAATTACACCCTTGGATAATCTCTTTAAAAGCAGGTTACACTTTTAGAGATTGGAAGCCATGTAAAGCCTTCAGAGAAGTGCCATGAGTCCAACACTCTTTGCACAGACAGCACACATTGGTTCTGTCTTCTGCTAGGACCAAGCTGACCTGTGAGTTGAAGAATTCCAAAAGAATTTCAGTTATCTCCCATTTTGCCTACTTAACCCCAAATTTAAACAGCAACAACAAAATCTACTTCTAGCAAATATTAAACCTCCACATATTCTCAAAACAGAGAAAGTTGAACACAGTAACTTGTTCGCAAAAAATAAAAGCTCAACTCTTGCATAGAAGTTCCAGTTTGTTATTATGCAGGCTGTTTCCATTTAAGAAAAAGGCTCCTCTCTTGGGGAATCACCAGATTTTTTAATAGTACAACTCTTTATTCCCTAATGATATCATTAAAAGGACACATTTACTCTGTGAAGAATGAAGTCCAGCCAAAATGTTATTATTACAGACAATGGTGAGCTTTTCCATGTTCCCAACTGTGTTTTAGGTTGCTGACTCAAACACATTTGATAAAAGATACTAAAGACTTGATTTATTGCTCAAGTCTCTCTTAATTACCTCCTCTAAAAAAAAAAAGAAAAAAAAACAGAATTAATTTGATTTTGACCTTCTATTCATTTATACTATTTAGTTTCTAATGTGGAAAAATTGAGCATTTCAAACCCCACACTTCCCATAGCAGCACGGGAACCACAACGCAGACGACAAGTTCATTAAACTCCATTATTTCAAATGAGGTTGCAGAGTAGTAGGAGCAGAGGCCATGGCTCAGACCTCTGCAGTGAGAGCGAAACTGAAATGCCCACAAAGCATGGAAAAGTAATTCTAGTTCTGGAGCTGAGCTAGTAAGGAAGCTGCTCGGCCTCACGGGTAAGGCAAAATTGCAGGCAGCAAACACAATGTTCCCTGTTCCCCAACAGCCTTTTGTGGATGCCTGTCACCCTCCCTCACATAACTATGCAGGCATGGTCCTTATCCACCAGGCAAATTTACTGAATCCCAAAGGAAACTAAAACCAGAGAATAAAAGTCTGACCCAAGGAGACCACCAGGTGCTCATGGCTGGGGAGGAAGATGAGACAGGAATCACCTCAGCGGTGAATTGCACCCTAAAATTCACCTCTGAAGAGTGCTGCTTGTGTGAAGTACAACAAAATGACACCACCATGCAGCTGCACAGGCAGGATCCAGTTTCAAGACCTGTATGGTCACCTTCATTTTGCTAGAAAACAAATTAAAACCAAAGATTTTTTGTGTTGCCGACAAAATTTTGGTGTGCTTATTTTGCAAAGGTAAAGGAAAGTCTGAAATTTGTGAACGTAGCATAGTTCACAGAATTGACAGAATTCACAGTATTCACAGAATTCTGGCAAAGTGCTTAATTTTGTGAAATTTCTTTCACAGAAGACTTTCCCCCTCAGACTGCACTGTGCATTGTTTCCTTTGCTCAACTTTTGTGCCATTTACAAAGTAAAATGGACAGGGAATTAATAATTTACATGCTTATGTTGAAATCATTACTCTAACTTGTTGAGAAAAAAAAACACAGAACAAATGAACATCTGAATTTGTCACAAAAGTAGCTGCCTGTTTGGCACAATTGATTTTCTTATTTTAAATGAAGATGAATGGTTTCAGATGGATTGAACTGAGATTTTTTTTTTGTATAAGGTATTTACCAAACTTCATAAAGGCACATTATACATGCTAGAAGTACAACACAGCTCCTCACTTCTGCTCTACAGTTTTCTTCTTCATAGGCAATACAATAATCCCATCCATGAGAACTTGGAAGGTGGAAACAACCCCTGGGAAGCATTTACATTTAGTTCAAGTGTCTGTCTTACAGAGCAAGCATTGCAAATTAAAGCATTTACTGTATAGATGGTAATATGACTGCTGTTGCTCTTCAAAGTAGCTCTCAGAAACACAACATTGCACCTAAAGATTCTACATGCTATGACAAACACTGAAAAAAGTAAAGAACTTATTATACAGGTTATAATCCTTAAGCCAGTCCTTTGTACCTACGTGTTATGAAACAGTATTTTATCCCTCTAAAACTATTTCCTTATTCATATTTTTTTCCCCATCCATCTTGATGTAGCTGTAGATGGTGTGGACCGATTTCTTGCTGAATAAAACTTTTGTGCATTCAAAAGTGGTATTTATTTGTGGATTTCCACTATAGCATCTATGATAGAGTGCAAGATACAGTCATAAATGAACATGTATAAGCAGGGGTTGCAATTCCAATAGCCTTAGCAGGAAATATTCTCCTGTGTGGTTTGAGTTGGGTCTCTAAAGCTTACTGCACACTCTCCATTTCTGCTGATTTATATGAGACATATTTGGTATAACTTTATGCTGACACACACTCGAACAAGTTTTGGGTAAACTGGCACTGCAGAAACCTGTCCCTTTACACACTTGTGCTAGTATGAATTAAACTACTCATTTCTGTATTCTGTTTGTGCCCTCCTACCACCTGACTGCTAGTTAGAGAGCTGCATTTTGATCTCTAGCATGGTTCACTGCCAGCACAAAAACACCAACTTGGATCCTCACCTCAAAACCTGAAAACCCAGTTATCACATCAGGGCATCAAGAAGAACAAAGCTTCCCCACTCACACCCCCGACTTTGCCAAACACAGCTAAATAAAGATAGAAGGAAAGTAGTAGTAAAAATGGACAAGCCCAAAACGACCGGCTTTTGAGTCCACTTCTCCTTGGGCACTTGTGACTGACGGGGTGTTAATTAACAGGCTCCTCACACCGTTACAAATCAGTCAGAGCTCACTGTCAGTTTTCCAAACCTTTTGGCAAGGCAGTTCCTTGCCTGTAAGCCGGTGCTTTCTGCAGGATTTGCTGCTCCTGAGGAAAGGTGCTGGCTGCACAGCCGCGATGTCTGGGCTGCTCTCCAGTCAGCTCATCCAGAGATGCTCACCGTGAGCTCATCGTGCCCAAGCCTCTCAGCCTAAGGTTTGCTTTTCAGTCTCATTGCCTTTCTCTGGCACAGGTACAAAATGTTTTCCATACCATCTGCTCATCTATGATATAAGCAGGGTCAGCAAAATGTTACATCAAAGTAATTTACACCTATTGGTGCTGAATTACCAACAAGTAAAACATCACTACTAAGATGGAGCTATCCACAGCCTTCCTGAGGTGGATAGAAGGAAGGTGGATAGGCTCTCAGGAGCCTTCCTGAGAGGCTCCCCTTCCTGCACATGTAACTGCCAACCACACACAATAAAGATTTACTAGGTACCATTTGCTCCAGCTACTTTTGAGCACTTAAAGACCAGTTATGCTACTCTTATGCTGTAAAAATCCTAATTTTAAGAACTCAGCTCTGCAGCCTTCTAATAGTAATAATTAGCCTTCTAATAGCCTCCTAATAATAATTGTTTTCTATTAAAAACAAAACCAAAACCCAAACAAACGAACGAAAACCCACCAAACCCTACCCCCTCCCCCCAAACAACAGAAGTCAAGTCTTTCTTAAATAACTGAACCAAGATGTGTTGTAGGGAGAGGTGGCTCGTTTGTTATGTTTTTAGAACTGGAGTTTCAAAATTCCCTTTCCTTGTGCAGTTCCAGGCTTTACCACAATGTCCCAGAATACGAATTCTGCCGCTGAATCAGCCCTACCCATGACACCCTTCAATGGCATTCACAGAGCATGTTTGGATGCTGAGCTGTGGCTCCTGTGTTCTCCAGTCTTGCACTTGCTTCTGAGGGATGTCTGCCTCAGCAGAGCACAAGAGGGAGAGGCTGATGAGGAGCTAAGAGACAGAGCTGCATTAAAATGCAGAAAGTAAAAGGTCAGTACTCAAGGACTAATGAAAGGAAACAGGGGGAAAGAACAGTTCATTCTGGGAGAGAATATACTGTTTGCTATTTTAAATTTCATGTGAAGAATTTTCTCTTAAAATAAATTATTGGAGGTTTTTTTCAATACAACAGTACTGCTACACAAAAAGTAGTCCTCTTATAATGAAAAACTATGAAATAAACCCCCACTAAATAATTATAATGCAAAACATCACATTTTGCTGAAACATTTCATTTCCTTTTTACTACTACCCAGAAAAATATTAAAAACTGTAAAATTATTGATGAATTTCAGCAGTTTTCAGTTTTTCCTACTTTTATCTGCAACTATTTTTCATATAAAATAGCAAATAAAACATAAAATTTTGATCATATAAGGCTTTATTCTGCCTATTACTGAACAAGGAAGAGCAGCTACTTAAAATACAGTTTGCATTTATTTGTAACACCTTGAAAAGAAAAGTGCTGACAGACCCTTAACAACAACAGGCCCCCTAAACACCTCTCATATAAATTCATCTGCTTAATAAGAATGTCCTCTAATAAGCAGGTCAGAGAACTGCAAAGCAAACAGGGCAGCTCTGCTGCTGCCACTGCTCCCCAGACAATACTCTCATCTCTTACAAGATAACCATTATACTATATACACGATTATTAGAAAATAAGTCATTTTAGATGTACATTTTCTGGATACTGAACACTCATGTATTTTCTCCTTTAGAAATCAATTAGTTTTTTAAAGCCATACGTGAGCACTGCACCTCCCTGGACTCTGAAAAGGACTGAAAATGGGCCCTTAATTCTGCATCTGTGATTATTACAGCAGAATAAGCCTCTGTGTGTATATGGGAAATGGAAAGAAGGGTCAGAACTGTCCCCCAACAGGTACAGATATATTGACTGACTATCAACAAGGTAAAGTTATGCTCCAAATTAAGCTCTCAAAGTACCTTCAGCAAAGTCTTTATGATGGTTTTCAGTTTGGTGTTGGAAAAAAAAAATATACAAAAAGTACCACCTCTGCTCTGTTCTTAAAACGCCTACAACAGCCTCATGCCTTGGGCACATCTCCAGCCACAAGAGGATTGCCCAAAGTCACATCACCAGCCTGGCAGAGGTCATCTGCAGCCAGCAGATGCCTCCCACCAGCAGCACAGCAAAAGGCACAATCCAGAGGAACTCCACTAGCCTTCCATGCCTCCATGACCCCCAACACAAATTCTGGCCCACCTGGCAATCATACTCCCATAGCCAGAGATGGTCTGCAAATCTGAGTCCTTGTTGGGTCAAGAGAAAAGGACATTCCCCAGAGCAAAAAACAGGATTTGTGCTTTTGCTCATGGATTTTCTGATCATCTGGATCATCACGGGGTATGGGGCTGTGTGAAGGGCAGGACACACTCTTTAAGCTGGGTTTAAATCCCAGTATCACCTTAACTCTGTGCTCAGGGGTTTCTGAGGTCAGCACGCAGAACTCCACAACAGACCTCTGGCTGACCACTTCAGATTGGCACAAAGATCACATGCAAGCTACATATGAACACATTAACCTGCCCCTGGTCATGCAGAAGACACAACCCAGCTTAGTAATCAATCCTATTCCACCTTTTTTCAATGAAGACCAAAGTCTGAAAGCTTGGGGCACTCCTGGGATGAAAACAAGAGGCACACACCAATGGCCAGACAGGTTTCCATAAGGTGTGTCAAGCCCAACAGGCAACCCTTCATCCTAATGCCTGCTGGACTGCACAGCCCACACAGGACATGACCCTTTCAGGGTGCAAGGTAAAAAGGTGACCCCACATCCTGCCTGCCAGCATCAGTCATGGACACTGAGATGGACAACCCAGCCCCAACAGTCAGGGAACAGAAAAAAAAAGTGCTGCTTTCACATCAGCAATATTTCTGACCAGAGAAGGGGAAAAATAAAAGGCAGAGACTCATGAGAACAGCCAGGCTGCCTTCTTTCGCTCATGAAGATGCTGGGAGGATGAGGAAGGACCATCTGGAGACTGGAGAGAGAAGCCAGGAGTCTCAAACAAAGCTTAGGATTTAGAAGGGGCATCCTGGCCACAACAGCACAAATAAGGTGGATTTGAAAGAATCATAACTGCTGAGGCCATGCCCAAGACCATGATATCCTGCTTAGGTAATAACTTCTTTTAAATATATGAGTTTCCAAAACCTGTAGTAACTGTATCACAGACATGGACAACACAAACATAACAGTAACTTCTCTTTCATGTAGTCAGAGAATATCTCAACGCCAACTTTCTTTGACTTTTTGCACATCACATTTGTCCATGTTTATTTTGCTTACAAGTACACAAACGTTATTGTAATACTGGTAGTGTGACACACACACAAAAAAATCACATTTCAACAAGTTATTTCCAAGATATTAGAAAACTTATACATTTTTCCTGATGTACCAGTGACCTTACACTTTACAAGGAGAACCCAAATACTTTTGAACAAACAAAATATCAGTCACTGCTGCCCCTTGCAGCTGATGCTGAATCATTCTAAACATCAAAGATTTGCAGAGTTGCATGTGTTCACACAAATACTGTAAAACTTTGCCATCTTGAATTGCCTGAGTGTTGGTAATTTCATTCTTTCTTTGTTATCTCCCAGCTCTATCAAATTCTCTGAATATTCTTTAGCTGTGAAATTCTTTGCTACTTCTACTGCCTATTACCAAAACTGCACCTGAATCCATCAGATTTCCACATTCCATTATGTCATTATTCCTTAGTATTGCTCACCAATTTTGCAGATTCACTTCCATTCTCTGACAACTAATTGTAATGGGAAAGGTGCATGGCTGAGTATATGACAGATTAACCAGCATTTCTAGCTCTCTCAGGCTAATCTTAAGCGTTAAAATGTCTTTGGGTTTCCTTTCTATCACACATAATGCCACTACATTTCCTAGCACAATTATGTCACAGGAAAGAAAAGAGAACACATATCAAGTATAAGGAATTCAGTACTAAAAGTACTAAATAATATGGCTTTTGAAGCCATATTATTGATACTCAAAGTCACCTTAAAGCAAGTATTTCTAAGAGACTAAGACTTGTTAGAGTAGTGAATTCACCTTTGCAACTTTCTTTCTTACCAGTTCCACATTGTCTGCCACTGAAATAATGATGGACATGCCAAGAAGGCCATTAGGTAGTTCTGGAGTAGAACTTGGCATCTGGCTGAATCCATTCATCCAGAATTTCCCACAATATCAATGGAGCTGCCTTTGTGGCACCCATCCACCACTCCGCATTGGCACCAACCCCTGACAGAATACATTGCTGCTTAAGTAATGGTTTTTTTCTGCAGACTCACAGGTTATGTTTCTCCATTTATGCTTCTTTTTTCTTTTTGCAGTAATTTCTGTCCTGACCCCGACATTGTGGAGCTGTGACTCGAACCTCTCCTGCGACCAGCACCCTTCAGCCTAAACTAGCAACCTAACATGGGCATCAGGAAAAGAGCTGCTAATGGGATTGAGAGGTTACCTAATTCATCCACTTGCTGATGAACCACTGCTGGTGAGGGCAAGGCTACGAGAACAGACTAAACCTGTCTAAACAGGAGTGGTGATTGACAGAGGCAGACAGAAAATGAACCCGCTGTGCCTGTTACTGCCTTTGCCCAGCACTGGTGACAAACAGACCCTCAACTGCCCACAAATCAGATGAAAATCATTAAAATACAAACAACCATGTCAGCTCATCATGTAATTTTTCCTTTGTTGACTGACTAGGAAAACAAACAAGTGAAAAAACCAAATTGACCTCCCACAACACCTACAGGACAAGAGGGATGCCCATACAAGTGCTGGAAGTTACAGCCTTTTCTGACATGTTCTTGTGTAAGCTCTCACTTTAGACAAAATTTTAATGTTATTTTTTCATACTTCTTATTCTCTCAGAATAAGGCTTCAAAAGAATACAAAAGATTCAGGGGAAGAAGCTTTCTTCTCATCATGTGTCTATCTTGGATTATCTTTCAGTCTTCTAGCACTAAAGCTCATTCACTTCTCACAAGACTTTTGGTCCTTTCCTTACACAAGCACCCTTGATCCAAATGAGCTAACAGTGGCTCATGGAATAAAATTAGGGACCATCTCTATAAATTATTTCTCCCAAGTGCCTTGTACTTTTCTCCATAAAATGCAAGTTTCTTATTTTAAAAGTAAACATTCTTGTAAAAAGATGAAAATAAAATACTTGGTATGCTTTAAAATGATAATAAATTATGGATTGATCTAAACATAAAATAAGAGTTAAAGGCTGTTTACTGAAGAAAGTATGTAGATCTTATTTCTGAATATATACAAAAACCCTCATTAGTTTTCATTTATTTACAGTTTTTTTCTTGAAAATTGCTGGTGAGGTGTAGTTATACCAAACATTTATCTTTCAGGTCCATATAAGCTTTTAGAAACACCTAAGCTACTCATATATACCTGATATATATGGTATATGAGTATATACCATATATACTCATATATACTTGACTCAGAAGTCAAGACCTAATACTGTAAGATGTGCGGAGGGTTCCTTTGAACTTAAAGAACAAACACCTGAAATTAATATTAGTTTGGGTTAACAATCAACCCCACAGATTTGGGGGTGGAAGCAGAGTATAAGAGAGCATCAATGGAAACAGTGTCCGAAGTTTACCTGTACAGATCTGGTAAACTAAACAATTTCTGGGCTTTTTACCCAGCTGGCTGCTGCAGAAGACAGCAGGCAAATTTATCTGAGAACCAACAGAAACAGCTTCTTTATGCCAGTCTTGATGAAGCAAAAATGAAAGTTACTTACACTGGTTTCACCCCCTGCTCCACCATCAGGCTTTCTCCATAGGTGTCCTTTTCATGTCTTCTCCTCACTCAACTCTGAGGCTCCTTTCAGTGCTTCAGAGTTCCTCAGCTATGAAGGTAAAGCTAAATTTCACTGTTGGTGACACCCTGGGAAGGAAGGGTGAGAAGGAGGCTTGGAAGAAGCCAAGGTTTTCCCAGCCTTTTATGACTTTTGGGATTCCCTCCTCTCTTCCTCCATCCTGTGCATGCCTCCAGGCTCCCTCCACAATCCTAAAGAACCTCTTTTCCCCCACTCAGGATCTTTTCAGCACCCCCCACACTTGAATTGCAAAATGAACCAATTTCTCTTCCCTCAAGTAGCAAGAGCTGTTCACAGAGAGGATCCCAGGCTCTGGCAAGGAGGAAAGGGGTCAGGTCACAGACTTCTGATAAGGCAAGGACAGCATGGTCAGATGCAGAACAATCCCAGAGTCCAACCTGAGGAGCTCTGGGGGATAGAACTCACTGTGACACAGGTGAAAGAATAGCAAACCTCTACTTCTACTGCCCCTGTCCCCAGTGCCAAATCTGCTGCAAGGACAACTGAAATCAGAACACCTCATTATCCCCTTCTCAGCCTTGAGAAAATGAGCCACATTCCTCAAAGCAACCTAAATATTGTCAACAGCAAAAGATGAAAATATGAGTCAAGTCTCACTCAGATTCTCTTTCACCTTCCACAAAAATGGCCACTCATCAATACTTTCAGAGTTACTTCAAGCGCAGCCGAGTAAGATGGGGCAGAGTTGGCTCTGGGCACGCAAAGCTCAGCCCTGTGCAAATGAGCACAGACCCAGCCCTGCAGACAGCACGGCTCACGGGCACAGGCAGTAAACAAGTAGAAATAAATCAGTCTGTTCCCCCATAAAATTGCTGCCACTTGAGCTGCAGTATCTCACACGCTGATACCATAGATAATTCAGTTTCTTCTTGATTACGACCTGTATTAACACCCAAAGTAATAAAATCTTTCACATTTTCATTTTACTGAAGCCAAAGGACAAACCTTCTGCGGTGACATATGGCTCTGTTCCTCTGCAAATATGTTAGACTGCTTACAAAATCTCCTTGTCTAGCAGAGGATAATGCTTTTTAAAATAAATTACCTGCATTAATTTGTATTTTCCACCAAGAAAACCTCACATATCATCATAATCGTCTATCTATACAGATATATGAGTTTCTCACATTGTTTGCAATTTTTTCTCCTTTAATGGGGTGATTTTGGACTATGTCATTGATTATATAGCTGTAACATGCAATTTTTTCCAGCACAGGAGTCAGCTTGGGGCTCACGGACTGCAGAGCAATTCCTGCATAGTTCAAAAAACATAAAGAACAGTCTAGGGGACATGAATTGAGACGAGACTAAGTTTTGCAGAACTTCGAAAACAAGAGGTATTTCATAGCTGATTTCTTAAATACAACTTTCAGCTTCAAGTGATTTGGTATTACATATAGATTTCTTTTTTTTAAATGCAAAAGCTTTCTCGGTAGTGTATATATTGATACACTGCTGCATAAACTTTGGGATACTCACTTTGATTAAAGACTCTCCTGCTCTTTTCCTGGCTGCGTAATTCCTCCCCTCACCCCTGCAAAATGACCAGCTGCCATGGGAGAGCAGAGATTATTCTAGATCAATTTTCTAGGAGCAAAACCTGACAAATCCATCTCTGTGAGGCAGACAGAGACACAAAACTATGGCCTCCAACATCCTGCCGATCTCTATAAATGGCTCCTTGAAAGATTTCTTTGTGGCCAGGGACTAGATTTTATTTTTGTGCGATGGGAAAGTATTTCTCTGCTTGAGGAGGCAGGCTCAGATTAAAAAAATATTAGGCAAGAAAAGGTGAGAATAAAACTATTTATGCCTCCACTTGTTTTTCCATCTAAAAACTATGCTTCTGAAAAGAGCCAATTTCAGATGAAGAAAATTCTGTTTATTCATTGTTTTTAATAAAACATCTTCTACTCGTGCCAACAACTTTTAAATAGCAAACAGGATGTGAACTGCATGACATACAGGAGCAGATTTTTTTAACAAATGCTTAATGTCATTGTCATGGTTCCTAAGAAGGCAGCCCGCAGTGGCACTGAAATTTGCAATTACTGCAGCTTAATTAACAACTGCCCATTTCCTGTTTACATCTACTATGAAGACATTCAAGTTTAAAAAAAGGGAAATATTTATTCCTGTACTACTGTACATGAACGAAATGCATGATAAAAACTCCTTAGCCATTTTGAACTATCATTTACTTTGGTCTATGAGGAACTGATGAAGTCATTCCTCAAAAACTAGGGGATAATCATAAGGTATTATTTGAGCCAGCTGATCTGCATCATTTGTGGGAAATTTGTCTGAGCAGAGCAGGAAGGAACCACAACATTAACTTCACAAGCCATTGCAGCCCTGTGAAATCATGCCTTGTTTTAACCCAACCAGAATTTAAGCACCCAACAGCTGCTTTTCACTGCTCCCCCAGCAAGATAGGGGGGAGAAAATCATAAGGCAAAAGCAAGAAAACTCCTGGGTTGAGATAAAAGCAACTAAATAATTGAAACAAAATAATAAATTGTAATGAAAAGAAAAAGAACAAAACCAAGAGAATTAAACCCAAGAAACATAAGTGATGCAAATGGAAACACTCCCTAACCACCAGCCAACTGATGCCCAGCCAGTCCATGAGCAGCAGCTCCCAGGTTATGACACTGTGGGGTGTGGGACATGCCTGGGACCAGCTGGGTCCCCTCCCAGATTCCAGAGGTCTCCCAGACTCCTCCCTGTGGGGTTGTATGAGGAGCAGAAGAGGCCATAAGATCATGCAAGCCACGCTCACCAGAACTGAGAACATCCCTGATTTCCCAATACCGATTCCAGCACAGATCAAAAACAGCTCCATGCCAGCTGCTGTGATGAAATTTAACTCTAGCCCAGCACAAGCCAACATAGTATGGCCTCTTCAGAATTCAAGAATTAGTTAACGTGTTGGTGACAAAATGGCTGGGGATAGAAAATGAATTATTTCTGTTAGACTGATTCTTTCCACAGATTTTTGAGATGAAATAGCATTTTTGAAGTTCCAACTTTCTTACCTTCTAAAATATGCCATTAGCCTCTATGCCAGTCATAACTTATTTTCAATTACCATGCCAACAAAATACATTGAAAAAAGTAAATCTTTTTTGGCATCATATGTGAAGGGTAATATTTCACAAAAGAAGAAAACAATTTTAATCAATGACCGTATTCCTGTGAGGGGAACAACCAAAATTTGGTGGCTAGTATAAATCTCTTGAGATATTTGAAATAAAGCCCAGAGAAGGCCTGACTTCTAATTGGGAATGCAATGGATCCAGAGACATGAAATGGGCGCTAACTGCCTGATTACCTTTTTAGTGAACATGGATTTATAATTTGTACTGCAACATTAAGCACGTCCATCAACTCTTTGCCACTGAGAAAAACAGTGCTGAAAGAGGGATCCTTTTCTGCCCAAACTTCTTTCAGAGCTCTCCATTTCTTCACTTATAATAATTTCTACCTCAAATGTTTAGGTGGGGGAGCTCTAACTGGAGAAGCAGAAAGACAATGGAGAAAAGAAATCTTAGTATTAGACAACTTCAAACATTTGTAACAAAAACACTGTGTGGAAGTTTGACACCTAAATTTGATTTACCATAACAAAATTGAAATTAATAAAAAAGAATTTGAGACATGGGATAGGACTGGTATTTCTTAACTGTATATTGATCCATTTTTGTCCAACCATTATTCACAGAAATTTTTAAGTAAGGAAAAAGTAATGAAAGAGTTTAAAAGTCAAATATTTCAAAAGCAATTAGTCCCCAAACACATCAATCAAAATTACAGGTAAAAATTGAGAGATAACTTTTCTAACAGGTACTGTCAGTGAAAGAACAGTTTGTTCCATTAAATTACACAGCATAAGCCATCACCAAAATTCCACTAATATGAAGGAGGAAAAAGTAGGAAAGTAGCAAAGTAGGAAGTCTTAATTACTGTAGAAATCTAGTAAAGCTATACATGTCTAACTTGGGAGTGAAACAACATCTTAGAAAAAGAGATTAAATCAGATAAATAACTGGAAACTATTATAATTTGGAAAGGTTTGGGGATTTTTTAAGTTACCGTAAACAAGAAGCAGTCAAGTTTACTACTTAAAGCTAGAAAATTAATTAAAATTTAAAAACAAAGCACTACCAACCTTGAAAATCACCCCTACTCCAAAGAAAACAATCAGTTTAGTTTTGGAAAAACAGAAGCCATTTAAAATGTTTCCACTGTGGCTGGGTAGTACAGATTGTTTCCTTTAAGTGTTCTAGAAACTATCAAACTATTAGCAGTCTTGCCATTCAAAAATCCATTCATCCAATTGCCCCCCAATACCTTTCTTATCTTAACTTCACAGAAGCAATGATGCAGCAACATTATGTGGAATAGAGAGGACTACAGGACAAAGACAAAAGTCTGAAGGAAGGTTTCAGTAGTTTTCAACTCCCCTCTCTTTTTCCCCACCAGTTCATTATAGTTTCTGGTAGAGTAATACACCTCTTTCTCATCTACTATAGAGTTTATGATATAGAAAACATCGATTGCAGCTCAGTAACAGATGGAACCAAAACGAGGCATTTTTCCCATTGAAAAATTGCACAGTATGCAGCTGTTCACAATCATAGCTGTCCTGTTACTTCCAGGAAAAAAAAAAACTAAGATGATACAACCTTATCTCTGGAAGACACAGTGAGATAATGCACTTGAAAGTCTAAATACAATCTTAAGAGAGTTAACACTAAATAGAATAAATTAGGTACACATTTTAAACCTTATCATAATATTGCAAATTCATTACTAACACAAATGTTTATTGCATCACATTAAAAGCATTTCCATCGTACCTAGAAGAGTTACAAAATCAAATATTAAATGTTGTATTCCCTTACTCGGCCTCAACATCCACTGTAGTTACCAGCCTTAAATCACACTGATCCTAACACAGGGCGCTGGAGGAACACGCTGACACAGCAGCAAAAGATACCAAATATTCTCAACCTTTGCAGAGCAGCGGCCAAAGCTATTTCAGTAAAGACCAAATTACAATAAATAGTTTGGGACCATAAAATATATTTTGTTCTGTGTACCTTTAGAGCAACTTTTATTGCTGTTGCCATGGAGTTGGAGGGAATGAAGGAAAACACTGTTTAAATTAAAGGCTTGGAATGTCATATAATGTAGGATGACTTTTCATTAACAAGCCTTTACCTGTTAACCAACAGCACCATAATTAGTTCATTTTCAGATGGTTCTTGTTTAATAAATGAGGACATACAGCAATAAAAGCCTCTCACAGTTCTTTATTACAAAGCATTTGTTCTAAGCACTAAAATAAAGAGAGGATATATCTTCTCGTTCACTTTGGAAGAATCAATTCAAATCAAGGACTCTGAGTAGTAGGAACACAACCTGGGAAAAAATGTCTACATTCTTTATTTAAAAATATTTAAAAAAAAAAAAA
>WAAG01025102.1:4965-57080 GCA_013390105.1 Tichodroma muraria
GGTGCCCCCCGGGAGGCTCCCGAGCGTGTCCCGGGCGTCCTGCAGCCGCCCGACCCCTGCCCGCTTCGCCATGGTGTTGCGTCCCCGTGCTCCCCCAGCCGCTAGCAGAGGGCAGCTCTGTCCGCCTGGGTGCCCGCCCGCGGCCGGGGTGGGGCGGGCGAGCCCCCCANAGTTATCAAGGAGTACATGGACATAATAATAATAATAATAATAATAATAATAATAATAATAATAATGACAACATCATCAGTAGCCCAGAAAGGCAAAGCACCGGGGAGGGCTGAACTAGCCCAGATGGGTGACGGAAGCACTGCAAATTGCCAGGGGAGTCCAGGAAGAAACAAAGGCATCTCCCCCAGTGCAGACAGTCTTTCCAGCTCCTGGTACAGGGGCCAAGAGGGGGCGGGTGGCAGCGGCCGGGGTGATGCCCACCCGGCTGGCCGGGGTCTGTTCCGCCGGACTGCGCGGGAGCGGCGTGGGGTGAGGCATGCTGCGTTCCCCCAGGGGGAGCTGGCCTGTGACAGCTGTGGCCCTTGGGCCTCTCCGTGTCCGTACCCCTGCTCCCGCCCAGGTTTTGTTGTTTTTTTTCCCTCGGGGATTCAAGTGCCGAAATGCCCTGGAAGCTCTCCAGTGTGTCGCGCAGCCCTGAATTCACACCCCGAAAAAGTGAGGAAGCTCGGACCCTGCCTCATTTCTAGGGGCAGGGCACTGGGGGCGTGGGGAGAAGCAGTACTCCAGCTACAGGATTTTGGGGAGGGATGCAAACAATTTCCACTTCGCAGTTGCACAGCAAGCCCTTTCACATTTCAGAGACAGGTGAATGGGGCATCGTGTCCCAGGTATGGGACAGTTTGCGGTTTCCTGGATGTCGGGGTGCACTGTCACCCACCAGTGAGGCCGTGTTGGGTTGGGTCCTGGGCCGACCCCACTCTCCAGTAGAAGGAGGCAGCTCGCACCCCCCCCCTCACCCCACCATAAGGGCTTGGATACGAGGACCTTATAGAAGGGAGTTCCTGCCCTGTCTCCAGGCAGGTGGGAAGAGGGAAGCAAGAGCTGGCACCCACGGCCATTGGATCCCGGGGGAACGCCGGGGCCGCGGGCAGTCGAATCATCGGCTCCTGCGGGACTTCGCTTCTCATCCACCGCCCCAGCGAGCCTGGGTCGGCGGAGGCCGGGCACGCTGGGCGGAGACGGGCGGCTCCTGCGCGTCGGCGGGGCGGGGCGCGGTCAATGGGCCGTGCGAGGCGCGCTCCGCACCGCCGCTCCCAGCGCCGGCCCGCGGTGTACAGTTAGCGTCAAATTACAGCAATTAACCGGGCACCGGAATTTAATTACACAGCCCTGCCTCTTTCCCACCCCCCTCGGTCCTGGGGAGCCTTCTGCTCGGGGACGACGCAAAGACGTCCCCGTGCAAAACGGGGAAGGGATGGGGAAGATATACAGAGATTTCGTGGCTCCGGAACCCTGCCGCCTCTCCTTTCCCCGCTTGCTGCTCGCCCCCCACCTCGAGCCCTCTCCAGGGGGCGGCAATTTTGTCCCCGTAACGATTATTTAAAATGCCAGCTTTTATTACTATTTTGCGGAGAGGAGTGGGGAATTAATTCGATTTTAAGTTGACCTTCTGCGAAAGTAAACTTGGGTGCCACACTTCTCCCGGTAGGATATTTCCCTTCTGCCTAACTCCAGCGCTCCCCACAGAGGGTTAAATTTCCGGGCTCAGGACCCGGCTCCCACAGCCCGGCTCTGCCCCGCGGCACTTGGCAGCGAGGCGGCCCGAACACGGCCCGCCCGCGGGGCGTGAGCCGGGCTTTCGGGGCTCTGGGCAGCCCTAGCTCGCATCGGGCTCATCCTTGCTCTTTTTTTTAGCCTAGGGGTAGAGGGCATGGACTGGGCGCGCAGCAGAGTCCGGGGTTGTGGGGCGCTCCTTTTCCCCTCCCTGGGGCATTTGGTGACCGCTCTTCGGGGGTGAATTCGACTTCCCCGGCCTGGGCGTTTAGAGGACGCCTTGCCCTCGCAGCCTTGAGGGCACACCCGGCCCGTGTAGGGGACTGAAATCGCCGCACCCTGAGCTACTATCATCCCTTAAGTGCCAGCCCTGTCTCGCCCTGTGTCCTCCCTGTGCAAAGGGAAGCTGAAGCTGAGGCACCCTCTCTCCTCAGACAAAACTGTCTTCCAGCGTTAAGATGTCCTCGCTCCTCTATGTCACACCGTCTGTTTCACAACTCGGTAGTGATTTTGGCAGGTGGCTCCAAGGAAGTCATGGCGGAGCTCTGTGTCCCCTGAATTATTTCCGACGGACGCGCCGGGTCCCTCCCGGCGTGTTACAGCGCGGGTAGCACACCGGGCAAAGCCCTACCCGCTTCCCTATCCCTCCATCGGCAGCTTTCTTATGGCTAAACCCCGCCACGGATCTCTTCCCAGCGAGAAAATAGGGAAGAGATGTCTTGGGGGTCATTCACCTTCCCGGCGTCGAGGTTTCCTAGCCGGTCTGAGTTACTGATCTCACCCGTGTCCCCAGCAGCCCAGAGGCTAGCCAGGTCTTTCCTACTCCCTCCAGCCTGTTGTGCCGGCCCCCCAGGGCGAGCCGCAAGAACGTTTAGATAAATCCGGCTCCCGATTCTCTGCGGGGAGTTTAGGCTTGGTTATTCTTCTCACTGTTGCTTTCCAGTTCTCCCTGTCCCAGTGCCGCCCGGCTGGGGAGAAGCTCAACGCGGCAGATTTCCGCCAGCTCACCGACAAATAAATAGCTATTCCTTCCCCTCCCCCTTTTTTTCCTCTTTTTTNAAGTAATTTTTGGCAGTGGCCGGTCTGCGCCCGTGGGGCCACTGGCGGCTCCGGCGGCCCCCGGGCCGGCAGAGGCGCCGCTCCGCGCCGCCCGGGACAGATACTCCGCGCTGGGCGCCTGGCTGCGCCGGCAGCGGGGTGGGCTCGCTCCCCGGCGGGGTCGGGAGGAAGCACCCCCCGCCCCATCCTCTGCCCAGGCTGCACTCCCGGCGTCGGTATTTTCGGAGGGAGAAAGGAGAGGTTCAGGTTGGTGTGGGTCCACCTCGGCTGGGGGGGAAGCGCGATGGCCGCTGTCCCCGGGATGAGGGTTGCCTGACTGTGCGCACGGGGCGTCTTCCCGGGCTCTGCTTATAGCAGAGAGGGGAGCAGAAGGAAAGAGGTTAAAAACCGGCAGGACGTAAAGACACCCCGAACACAGCAAACCTTACAAAACAGAGACAAAAAGAGGGAGAAAAAAGAATACAGATATTCCCCGCCCTTTTTCGCTCGCACTTTGCGGTCCAACACGATTCAATTACTTTTGGGAGGCCCGTGCCGGAGAAGGGGAGGTACTGTGACTCGGAGGTTAGCGGAGAGGTTTTTCCTCTGTTGATTTGGGGGTTTGTGTCTTGTTTTTATGCCCTGCTGTGGGGGAGACGGGCCCCCGAGCAGAGCAGTCTCAACCCTGCGGCCAGTGGACCCGGCAGAGCCCTTCCGATGAGCGAC
Organism: Tichodroma muraria; assembly: GCA_013390105.1. Classification (NCBI taxonomy): domain Eukaryota; kingdom Metazoa; phylum Chordata; class Aves; order Passeriformes; family Sittidae; genus Tichodroma; species Tichodroma muraria. Next base: position 8,455 of record WAAG01025102.1, read on the forward strand.
TTGGGATGTTGCAAAGCGGAGAAAAGAACGGATGGGAAGAAATCCGTATGCGCCCACCTGTGAACGCCTTGTCCACTATGCTGTCTCCCAGCTATTCCGTCTAGCAGAGTTTGGGTTTTTTTCAAGCCCGTTTCCCACAGGAGAGAAGCTCACCGAGCGCAACAGGTCGCTTCAGCTGCTCCCGGGACCTCACGAAACTAAGTGCCCCTTCTCTGTCCTTCCCCCTCCGGCTCCCCGCGTCGCGACTTTGCTCTGGGATACGCTTTGAAGGCCGATGCGGGACGCCCCGCTTGGACAAGACGCGGAGCCGTCGCCCCTGCGCAGCCTCTGCAGGGGGCAGGAGAAGGATGAGGATGCTGTGTCCCTGAGTTACGGCACTGTGGTACCTTTCCGTGCGTCTCTGCCATTCCCCCTCACACCCCCTTTCGAGACCCCCTTTGCCCCCGGACTGGTGTGTGAATCCCGAGAGAGTTGTCAGGAGGCTGACCACTTTGGAAATCAGCAAGTAAATACTTACAAATGCATACAAATAGCAACTTTTTTCAATGCCAAGTGACCGTGTGGGAGAGGTGTTTGAGTGCAATTTTTTAGAAGCCAGATGAAAACTCTTTTTTTGGAGGGGGGAGGAAAAGCTAAGTTTTTTCCAAGGAGCACGTGGGTCTCACCTGCTCCTTTAATATTTATTTGCTAAACTAACTACACTAAACCAACTAAACAAGCAAAACCGGCAAGTAATCAGGAGTTAATACTGAGCACACACTGCAGTGCCATTGCAATCCAGCTACCGACGACTGGCCGGTGTTTGCATGAGCAACCGCATGGTACAAATTCCCATGCTCTAGACCTCGTAGGGAAAGGTAACCGGTACATTCTGCTTCACCAGATACCTTTCTCAACCTAGGCCCTTACGGGCTAGCTACTGTCATTGCCACGTCCAGAAAACGAGCTCCTAAGATGATTATCCCTATGAGTAAAGCATCGGTGGGGTAGAACTCTGGGCTTTATCTTTTTTTTGGATTCCCCAGGGAGTAGTTGTAGGGTCTCAAGTACAAATGTGATAAGGTTTTGGGGTTATTTCCCCTTGCAAAACACAATAAATTCACACTAGAGATACCAAGCACTTTTGTCTTTAGAAAAATCAATCTATCCACTATATGCATGTCAAGATCTGATTATTTGATCACTCCAAGTTGGATGCTTTTTTCTGTTGTATATTTCATTTTCCAAACAGACAAAACCCACCCAGTTTTAATAAAAAAGTTGCATTTGCAGCTTGGATATAAAATTGGAGTATTTTCTGGGCAATTCTGACTGCTCACGTGTCCTTCAAAAAGCTTTTGCATTTGAAACACAGACAACTATTTTGCCAGCAACCCCATAGCTGCAGTAGATTGCAGTTTTACTGATCATGCCACCCCAAAATAATTACAAATAAGTTCTATTTTACATTCATTTTCAATTTTTCATCAATAACATTGTCAGATGAAGTCCAGAAAATATGCTGCCGAAGGTTCTTCAACATGTCATGTTTGATCAAAGGGTTATTGCAAATTATAAATGTTGTAGGAAGGGCAGCTTTTCTCTAGGCAAAGCTTCACTGCCTTTGCTACCCCTTTGCCCTAAAATCCACTGATGCAACTGCACATATCCTGAGTACAAAACACAGTTACGCTCCAACATTAAGTCTCCACATGGGGAGTTTTGCTTGGATTAAGATTTCGAAACTGAGCCCATAATAAGATATGCCATAAAACCTCAAACAACTCTCCTCCCCCAGGGATATTTATCTTACACATTTAATTGCCCAGTAAAATAAATTCTGCATGTGTACACTTATATGGGAAGGATTTTGATCTGGTAATTTCAGTGTATCTTCTGATCTGTAGCAGCTTAGAATGACATCCTTGGAAACTGTGGAGAAGCAGAAACTGTGCCCTGCTAAATAATGCCTATTCAGCTGCTAAATATTTACACACAGGCAGGAATGAGCTTTCCTTGTAATGCTATCTCTTAACTCTATATTAGCATTCAAGAAGAAAAACAAATGCAAGTCATTTAAGCATAGGCCAAATCCCTGCTTCTGCTAAACCAAATAGCAGAGCTCCACTGACTTGCACGGGGCAGAATGGGGCTCCTTCATGTTACCTCCGTGTCATGTTAACACTGTCATTTTTGTAATGACTCCCCTCTTACAGCACTCACTGCTGTATAATAAGCTTCAACAAACCCTCAAGAAGTGCAGTGTTATTAGTTTATCTGCTTTACAGATAAGTAAACTGATGCAAGGTGAAGATAAGGAATTTCCCCAAGGTCTTGCAGCTGGTTTGCTTGAGATCAAGGGAAGGAAAGGAAACCAAGAACAGGGACAGAACTAACCACCAGAGAATATCCCACAGCCAGGAAAGCGCTATTAAGAGGAGGAGCAGGCAATTGGAAACTCTATAAAAAAGGGCATTTCCCCATCAGTACAGTCTGATACCTCACTGTACTCTTCAGTGGCTAAACTTGGGCACCCACATTTGAAACTCTCAGCTTCTCCAATGATACTTTGGTGTTGCATCCATCCTGGCATGACATGGTATAATGGAAGCAGAATTTCATTTTCAGTGCATTGAATAAAACACCCTAATAAGACATGTTTAGAAAACAAAGCCTAGTATTACCCACAGCAGAGCTTTAATAAAATCTACTTTGATATTTCTATGCTAACATTGAAACTGCTGTCTGCAAGGAATATATTTTAAAGTGTCAAATAATTACAATAAGACATTTTACTGGAAAATGACTGTTGGAGGCTCTGACGTCCAAACCAAAATTAATCTGCACAAAAAAATCTCTTAAGTGATTTTGTTATTATTTTTTTTTAACAAAAAGCTTCCAACACTCTAGTCTTTAATCTAGCCCAGCTTGTATGCAGCTGCAATACATTTAGCCTTTAACATTAGCACTAGCCATTGTCCTAGGACGTGTCTACACCCCACGACACTTTATGGTATTAAAAGAATTGCTGTGTGGCTACAGCAACTTGTCACTAAGATATATCACTCAGTGGAGAGCAAGACAAAACAAAACAGTGAACAACATGGCTTTTTTTTTTTTTTTTCCCTTGGCAGCTTATGCTATGAGTATAGTTTGCTCGGCTAAGTTTGGTTTATGTGGTGTTTCATACCAAAATGTCCTGCCTGACTGACAACTATGGAGTAAAACTTCTGGAGGTGAGTAAAAGTGCAGGCTGTGCGCTGGGTAGATAATCTGGTGTAATCGTTCCATAGAGGCATTGAAGGAATACCAACCCCGCTATATGCACAATCTGATTGCAGTCAGGGGCTGATGAAACAGCTCTTGCGCCAGCCTCCTCCCTCTGTCAAGGGGAAACGGGGGCGCGGTTGGAGGTTATGGCTGACGAGCACCCACATTGCAGCTGTCCTGGGGATTTTCACCTCGGTGGCCATTCCCGCAGCTGCAGGCACCGCCACGCCAGGTTCAGCTCACGGGGACAAACTGGCCAGACAGAGGTTTAGACCGTCACCTTCACACCCAGGAACACTAACAGTTTGACACTGGACAAACAAACTTTTTATTCTCCAAAGCGTGATATTACCATACTGATACAATGACACCTTTCCAAATTCATCTGGGAAGTTTGTCCAGAACAGATTTGAGGCCATGCTTGCAAGTGCCGTGCAAGAAGGACAAAGAGATGCACCAGCCTCCCACGGGAATCAGACCCTGGCCACACACCCAGGCACATCCCATCTCTCCTCAGGACTCCCCTTGGGAGAGGCGCAGAGTTATTAGCAGCCAGCAGCCACCCAGCCTGTTTACACCGCGCAAGTGTAAGCGATTGCGAAGCCCCAGTGCGTTTGCAAGTGAAATCAGTCTTGAGCTGATGAGCTGCTCCTTAACGCTGCTCTCTCCGCAGCGGGAGTGAAGCCCTGCGACTGCACCGGCTGAGGAGCCTGCCAGAGGGAAATGATAAAGGAAAAAGGCTTGAGCTTGGTTTCTTTTCCTAAGACTTTGGCGCCCCTGTGTGTCTTCTATTTGGGAAATTCAGCTGAAGAGTTGTACAACGCCAGTCTTTTCTCCCTTTAACCCAACACCAGAAACACTGCACTCAAAACTGGAAGATGCTGTTAGGACAGCATGGGTAATGCTACCCTTGGCCTGACTCTAATTTGAGCTGCGCCTTTTCCACTCCTTACTTCTCCTCCTTTACATGCTGGAGGATTGCTGGAATTGCCTTCTTTGGCAACTTTATCCAAAGTGAGTAATGCCCTTAGAACACCACTTCCTGGAGTCAGGACATTTATCATTAGCTTTTCTACATCCCTTTATCTCCCAGTATGTCTGAGGTCCAGACTGGAAAGGGCCTTAAAGACAAAAGGTTAAAAAAAAACCCAAACAACCCAAAAAGCATTTGATGTATCTTAAGCTATCAAAGTATCAGATTTATAAACTAGGTGGGCAGCACATGCAAAACACTTGTCTATATCTCTGCAACAGGGTTGCACTACAAACAATTTTTCTTCAAAGGTGAAGGCAGAGATAGAGGAAATTTGACACAAAAATTTAGCAAAATCCTAAGATGAACTGTAAATGTTTTTTTTTCTGTGAGGAAGTTGGCATTATTTATTCATTCCATATCTTCAAAATAACTGTGACACTGAGGAATTAAGTGAATCACCTAAGGGTACAGAGATGAGGCAAGCAGCTGGACATAGAGGAAGGAAATCCAGCTAGCCCGAGTTCTGGCAAGATTTACTCTGTTGGAGGTCCTGGTACAAATGGGCTCTGCAAAAATGAGTCTCATAAGTCTTTGTCCTGTTTCCTGCCCTCCAGCTGTTGGCCCTTATTTCAAAATGAGTAAGAGATAGGCATGTCTGAGGGGTGTGGTGTTTATTTGGGGCTATTTAGAAAACATACAAACACAGTCTGCAAAGTGTCACTGGAAAAAATACTGCGTGCAAACACAGGCAGGCCATCACTTGCCCCAGAGTCAGCATCACCTGCTTCACACAACCTCCCTAACCTGGAAAAGGCCCTCCTTTCCTGACACCCGTGCCTGCCTTTAGACAGATGGCCCCAGCTGTAGGCAATGTAGATGTAGGCCTACCCTACCTATATTTATGGGCGGGTGGTTAGCCTGCTTTCATTTCCCACCTGGAGCGCTTATCACTCCTTTCACCAGCTCTTCCACCGTAGCCTTCCTTGACAGAGGTAAATCTGCTCCCTAAGGCAACCGCACCAGGGGAAACTATCCCAAAAGACTTCTCCCACCTGCTTCCCTCCTCATTTCTTTTTTTTGTTTCTACCCTTCCTTCATTCAGTGTCAAATTGTCCCACCAAAGTTTTTGGTAAGGCACACTGCTGAATTCAGGTAGCCAGCCTAAAAATAACCCTGAATAAAAAATAAAGGTGTTGCTTAATTTAGGGGACTTGTCCTGTGTTAGGAGTTAGGTCATCTACCTTGATAGTTGATGCCTATTCCCCTGCTGGATATTGGCATGCCTTAAACCCTATCTGGTCTTGCATGCTGTAGGCTGCATTTCAAAACCTAAGAACAAGTTGCTACTTAATCTTCTTTTAGACCCATTAAGGAACCTGAGCTTTGCTAACAGTCTAGTCCTTATGTGGAACCTTCCCAAAAGTAAAAGCCTTTTCCCATGTTCCTGGGAATTCTGCTCCTGGGCAACACAACCAGTGGGGTGATGCTCTTTTTCTTGCCTCAATTTTCTGCTCTCCCCTCACAGCAAAAAATCAGTCCTTCTTCATTTTGCAAGGCTGGCATTGGTCACAAAAACTACTGGGTGAGTGTGAGGTCAAACTCATTCTGGGGTTGTATGAAATTGACTTCCAGTGCGGGAAAAGAGTTTATATGTTCTTCCCCTATGATAGGGCTCATTGACTAAATAGGGGATGTACCCCACTTGTGAGGGAGCACAGCACAAACACTGCTCCTAAGGGCTGTAAACCCCAAATGCCTGCACTAATGGGCAACAACTAATGTGTTGGCTTGACCAGGTTTATAGGCTGTTGATTGTGCATGAGAATTTAGAGCATGAACAAAAAATTGTCCCATAAATAGGCTGGCTGCATTTTTAACTAAATTAGCTCCACAGTGAATGGCCTCCTCTACTCCTCTACTGTATTACAGCATGACTGAGCCTGCATTGCGGATTGAAAGGGATTCATGTGGCTGGTTAAGAGCAATGTTATTAAGATTATTATTGGGGGCTGGATCAGCCCCAATAGGAATGCAATTATTCAGGACCTTTGAGTTACGATTGTGTGACAGAAGAAACCTAACTGTGATGGCAGAGAGTATTTGGGCCTTTATGGCCAAGTAACACAGGCAGACAGGGTTAAGGGCTCTGACAGACAGGTTGTGGTGAAGCTTGCTGTACTGGTTGAAGATGTTTCCATCTCCAGCCGCTCACTCCAATGAAAGAGCTGGCAGAAGGGAATTGGTTCCTGAGCCTCAGTTGCTCTTGGAAGAAGCTCAGCACCTCAGGCTGTGGTTTCACACCATGGAGAGTTCAATGACAATAGCAGCCTTAAGGGATTCACACCCTCTTCCTCAGACTCTTGTCAACTTTTTGCAGATCTGCTGGACTGATTCAGGAAAAAAAAACCAAAACAAAAACAAAAACACACACAAAAAAAAAAAAAAAGGGAAGGATTACTCTTCCCTCCAAATTTAAATTTAAGCAGACCAAGGCTTGAAACTGTTTATAGTCTGGTCCAATCTCTCCAGTCAGCTGAAAGCATAGGATAGGAACAGTCTCCAATTTGGAAAACAGGGCCTTACCTTAAACTGCTGCCGAGAATGATTTTTTTCCTGCCTCCTTTTCATTCCTGTGCCCGGAAAATGGTTTGCCTGCTGTTGCTTACAGCCTCTTGGAGGACTGGAGAGGTGGTCCTTACAGGCAAGCTCTCCTGGCTGGACCGTGCCCTGCAAGCAAGGAGACAGAAGGCATGTACGATATTGGAATGGAGGCAGCATGGACAACGGTGTTTGGAACAGCACGAAATTTTGCTGATGTTTTCATCTCCGAGTTTGTCCCAGCCGGTTTACACGCGGCAGGAAAAAACTACCTCTTTGTAATGGGTGACTACCTACAATTTATTGGAACAGAGCAGTTGCTAAACACATGGAGTAGAGATGTATTAACACACTGTAAAAGGCTGTTTGATCACCATGGGATTCCAGATGAGCTAACAACAGAAAATAAGCCGTGATTCACAAATGACTCATTTCAGCATTTCTCTTTGATGCAGCAGTTCAAGCAAGCCCTGTCTATGCACATTCAAATGAGTTCACTGAATAGTCATTGAGCCCAGCCATGCCGTGCTTACAAAGTAATTTTTTTTACAAAGTGTAAGTACTGTTTTTAAGTATAAAAATTGGGCAATTTCTAGCAAGCCGCGCCAACGCATGACTCCGGTCACTCCTGCCGACGGCCCCTTCCAAAGCTTAAAAACTCGACATCAAATATCAATATTCCGTGATTCGAGCCCTCCAAGTGCGGGGCTCCTGAGAAATCACGCCCCGTGGTTCGGACATCTTCTTTCAGGTTGAAAATTGCAGCAAAGGGTGCGACATCCCAGCGGGACGCTTTTCCACGGGCTCGCCGCGGCAGTGCCCGCTCCTGCCTTGCGTTGTCCGTGCCCCGCCCGTCTGCCGGCGCTGAGAGCCGTCCTCTTCCTCCTCCTCTGCCCGTTGCGGGCCGCGATACTTTATCCAGCATTGCCATCCAGTGGCACAGGCGGCAAACGACAGCGCAGCTGGCGGATGGGAGCGGGGCCCTCCTGCGGTTTAAGCTCTCTGTGCGGCGGGGACGCGGCGTGACAGGCTGGCCCGCGCTCGGGCGGCAGCCTGGTGGCTGCAGGGAACATGGCATTTACTGCCGGCCTGCGCCACCGCTGCTTGGTACCAGCCGGCTGTAACCGGGGAAAAAGGCGGACAACATTTATTTAACGTAGGCAGGGGAGGGAGTACTGACAGAAAGGTACCCGGCCCCTATCAGAGAATGCCTGCCAGTGGATCCTGCTTTCATTTGAAGTTTTCTGTAGTGCTCTGTTTGGGTTTTGGTCTTGTTTCCCCCCGGTGTAAATTCACAGTGCTTTAACAGTCAGAAGTCTGCTTTATCATTCTTCTACGGATTGCAGAACTGAATGGATTATAAATTGTCACTCTAATGCACTCATCTAGCCATTTTTCTTTTTTTTTTTCTCTGAGGTGTTGCTAGCCAGGTTGCTCCCCAAAACCTCAAGCATTACATAACAAACACATAAGGCTACTGGTAAAAATTATCTGTGAAAATATGGGATCATTCTTTTCTCAAGAAGACTGCAATATTTACATTGATCTAGTCTTTGGAACACGTGTATCACCCACCCACTCTTCAGGGCATAGCCATGTGCCATTTCTTACTGTCCAGAGAAAAGTCCTCTGAATCAGCAGGGTTGTAAAGGACCAAAGCCCAACCCAAAGGAGCCATTGACAGCCATTTTTCACTGCTATTTGGATGAAAGAAAACTGAAAACCAGCAGCTTGTGTTTAAATTATAATATTTATCATCAGTCCTGGTGAATAGGGGAGGTCCAAAATGACTGGAGGATACTCAGTGAAAAGCCCATCCCCAAGAAGGTTGGAAGGAGGATCTGCGGAAATTCAGGCCTCTTAGCCTGCCCTTGGTGCTGGGAAAGGTTATGGAACTGATCATCTTGGGTGCAATCGCATGGCACAGACAGGACAATCAGGGAATCAGGCCTAGCTGGCATGGGTTTATGAAAGGCAGGTCCTGCTCAACCAGCTGGATCTCCTTTTCTGCCTGGTGGATGAGGGAAAGGTTGTGGATGTTATCTATCTGGACTTCTACAGCACAATGCTGGACAAGCTGGCAGCCCACAGCTTGCTTAGGGGTACTCTTTGCTGGGTTAAAATCTGTCTGGATGGTCACCTACTGTGGTGGTGAATGGTGCCACATCCCCTGGATGGCTGGTCACTAGCGGGGTTTCCCCCAGCTCCATACTGGGGACAGTTCTGTTTAATATCCTTATCCATGACCTGAAAGAGGGGATTGAGTGTACCCTCAGTAAATTTATGGATGACACTTAGTTCAGCAGGAGTGTTGATCTGTTGAAAGGTAGGAAGGCTTTGCAGAATATCTGGACAGGCTGGATTGAAGTGTCAAGGCCAGTAAAATGAAGTTCAGCACGACCAGGTGCCAGGTCTTGCACTTCAGCCACAACAACCCCATACAGCTCTATGGGATGGGGAACAGAAGTGGCTGGAGAGCTGCCCACTGGAAAAGGACCTGGGGATGCAGATTGACAGCTGGCTGAACATGAGCCAGTGTGTGCCCAGGAGGCCAAGAAGGCCAATAGCATCCTGGCCTGAATCAGGGACAGTGTGGCCAGGCCAGTGATTGTCCCCCTGCACTCGGCACTGGTGAGGCCGCACCTCGAATCCTGTGTTCAGTTCTGGGCCCCTCATCATAAGGAAGACATTGAGGGATCGTGTCCAGACTAGTTGTCCACATACTCTGGAGTGTGTCCAGAGAACGGCAGTGGAGGTCAGAGAGTCACGTGAGGAACAGCTGAAGGATCTGGGGATGTTTAGCCTGGAGAAATGGGGGCTCAGAGGTGACCCTATGGCTCTTTAAACTACCTGAAAGGAGGCTGTACTCAGGTGGGGGTTGACCTCCCAGTTAACAAGTGACAGGTCAAGGGGAAATGACCTTAACAGTGATAGGGTAGGTTTACCTTGAACATCAGGAAGAATTTTTCCCCTAAAGAGGTGGTAAAGCATTGGAATAGGCTGCCCAGAGAAGTGGTGGAGTCATCATCCCTATAGTGTTCAAGAACTGACTGGATGTGGCACTTAGTGCTATGGTTTAGTTGACGTGGTGGTGTTTGGTCAAAGGCTGGACTCAATGATCTTGGAGGTCTTTTCCAACCTATTCTTTGAGTATATAATTCTATGGTAAGTAGTTGCACAAGAGGAGTCAAAAGGACCGTTCACTTTTTGCAAAAGCTGGGTAAAAGAGACAGCACAGAGTTTACTCTGCAAGTCCCAATCCAACTGCTGGCCTTGCATCATGCGGCAGGTCCTGCTGCCACAGCACACAGCAGAGTTTATTACTGCAGATCGGAAGATGCTGGTTGGTGAACACCAGGGACAGACTGCTCGGGGACAGTATGGTGGCCTGCAACAGATTTGCTACAAGGAGCTGATAAACAACACTGGATGTCTATGCAACTGAAACCAGGGTGGAATATGCAATACTTAAGACTAGGCAGCCAGCAGGAAGAGGACCACACTCCTGGTGTTTCCCTGAAAGCAGTCAGGTCCCAGAAGAAATTGAGAACAAGCAGAATCTTCAGCTAGCTCCCCAGATGGCTATGTAGTTTTCCATGTTGGTGTGGCAACAGTAGGACTGGCTGGAGGAAAAGAGAGTAAGAACCTGCCTTTGCAAGACAAAGATAAAGCAGGAGGGCATCAACAGACATGATGTGCTTTAAGACTCAATCAAATAAGATGCAAAGCACCACAAATTTCATTCTGTACACACAGCAGCATCACTAGAGCTTAGTCCCTGAGCAGGCTGGATATTAAATTGATCAAACTGGTAATGAAAGTGGGAATTGTTCCATCTCAGCTGACACAAGGCAGGTGACCTTATTAAAAAATATGCCAGTGTATTTAATGGGGTAGGGCAGTTTCTTGGGGAATTCATGATTAATGTGGCTATAACTCTGGAGATCCCACAGCTAATGCCCCTGGAAAAAGTCTCACTTCCACTATGAGATGGCCCAGCTGAAATTTTTAATATGGTGCTGTATGAATACAGGCACACAAATCCGCCACTGTTTTCTGTTAGAGAAGCCTAGTTACTCCAGAACTGCTGTATTGATTGAAGGATGTGATGGCCTCATGCTGGACACAGCAAGCAGGGTGTGTAAGAAACCTCAGAGCCTGCTGAGGGGTGCAGTGGTCTGTTCAGGCTGACCACCAGGAGCAACTCAGACTCCCGAATTGTTTAGTCACAACAGAAGCCACCATTCAAGACACCGAGCTCATGTAATGCCCTGAGCAAGACCTGACTTGGAGAAATCTCGGAATCTACTGACAGCCAACGGCTTGGAGCAGAGCAGTGTGTGCAGCTGAGCTCTGCGTGTGTGTGTGTGTGTGTGTGTGTGTGTGTGTGTGTGTGTGTGTGTGAAAAGGGTCTGAGAGTGAGAAAAGCGATCGTCTGTGCATCCCTGAGATGGAGCAGGAACTCAGGAGGGTCATAACATCCCAGACCAGTATTGTGTTCCCAGCAAATGCTGAGGCTTTAGGAAGAGCAAAGGAGATGGGCAAGCAAATGTGGCACTTTTCCTGGCACCCTTTCAGCCTACAACCATTTGTAGACCAGGATCTTCTGAGAAGGACATAACTGCCATGTATCCAAAAATGGTTCTCTGTCATGAATATGCCCAGTCATGTAACAGAGCCCACAGAGATGGAATAAGCAGGGGCTTAGGGATAAAACTGCCTATTTTCTTCTGATTGCTGTAGGTACAGGGAAAACTCTACATTCTTTGCAAATAAAAAATAGTTTAGCAAAACCTAAACCTAAATAAAGGCTTGGGGTTAAGGCCAAGGAGCACTCGCAGTGTAAGCAGCAGCCAAGAAGCTGTAAGTCGTTCCCAAAAAGAAACTGAGCTGAACTGGAAGAAAAAAAACAAACACTTGCAGAATTTTGACTGCAGAGTACAATTTTAATTCAAAGCAGGATCCAGACCTGCTGCAAAAGAAAGGCTCCAGAAAGCACTGTGAAATAACCTGTTTCAGGACAGAAAACAGATGTTAGGATACCAGCTGCCAGGTGTGTATAGTAACTGGGCAATCCAGTAAGAAAACCTCAGCCTGAGAGAAGCTGTTTAGCAGGAAAGGACCAGCCAAGACAAGGCTGTCTGCAGGAGCCGAGGAATACGATGTTGTGCAAGGCAGGAGATTTTCAGTAGTTTTCTGGCCTCTTTGCCCCTTTATAACTGTCTTGGCAACTTTCCAGTGAGACAGTATGGGGAGACAAGGTTGTCCCAGCTTCAGTAATGCCATCAAGGGTCTGTCTTCAACCCCATAGGGAATGGTGATTGCAGCCACTCCCCTTCCCGTAAGGCAGCAATAAAAGGTTTTTGTGTAAGCAGTCAAGGACCAAAACATAAACATGAGCCTCCACCCTAAGCAAAAACAAATAGAAGGGTGCTTGGCAATTTGAAACACTCAGGAGTGGAGGCTTTTGCTGAACAGCTTTGGGTGTTCGAGCATCAGCAGCTCCAGAAAATAACCAGGAAGAAAATGTGGAGATGATGTGAAAACTTGATAAAGCGTGAAGCAGGGCTCCTTCTGAAAAGGGTGATACAGGCTTCCATATGTCTGTGGATAACAAAGACAGGGGGGAAAAATCCCCTGTCTTCACATTAGAATTGTGGTAACTTTTAGTGCAAGTCTGAGGCTCACGCAGTGTGAGGTGGAGGGCTCAGCAGCACAGGCTGCATTGCCCAGAATGTTGATTTACACAGTGAGGAGACCCTGGCACACAGTAAAGCCTCCAAAGGGAAAACAAGGCAACAGAATTTGAAAATCTTAGGCTAAATCTTAAAAAAAATCTTTGGGCTGCGAATGGTGACATTTCCACTGGTGGGAAGCAAACTGCAGCTGTGCAGCACTGGTCAACTTCCTTCCCCGACAGCCAGTGTTTGTACTTCTGCCAGTGGTTTCTCATTGCTCACAAAGAACCTGGCAGGCTCTAACAGTCGAGGATATTAAACTTTATCTTCCAAGCAGACTTGCAGGGCAGTGAGATGGGGATGCTTTCAATCCTATAGCCCTTTGGGAGATTCCAAAACCCAGGCGGCATCCCACAAATGCTGGCAGTGAGGAGAAAAATGCTTTTCCAAGGCAAGTCCTGGCTTGGTTCTACCTAAACCTATTGAAAATTCTCTCCTAGGTAGGAAGACATTAAGGACACCAAAAACCTACTACAGCCCTCTGAAAAAGAGTCCCGATAATTCATTGAGGGAAAAAGAAATGGAACACTCATCAAGCTAATTTGTGTTACGATGAGAAAAGACAAGAGATGTGAAATACCTGTCAACAGGTAAACTGTTACAGACTTAGCATTTATTAAATGATTTTTCTTTATGCTTGGGATGAATCACGAAATATCACAAATGTTTTGTCTTCCTGAATGGTCCAGGATTATGCCCATTTTAACCAAACTGCAACGTTAATAGCAATTAGCAGAGATCATGAGCATATTTCTAAATGATGACAAGCTCCTTTTGTTACCATTGCCAAGTCTAACAGGATCCCCAACCCAGCTACAACCAAGTTATGGTACTGTAATATGGACCATGATAGGAAAGAAAGCTGGAAAAGACCTAGAAAATTACCCGGTCTGAACCAGTATGACCTGTAAAACTGCTGAAAAAGCTATGCCTAACCTGCCAATGAAAACCACCATCAGGAAAATTCCAGCCTCTCCAGACAATCTAATCCACATTTAACTGTTTATCACTACAAAGCTTCCATTATGTCTGATCTTCACCTCTTCTGATGCTATCTAAGATGATTAGTTCTTGTCCTATGCACAGAGAACAGAGAGAATCAGCTAATCCCTTCCTGTTTGAACCAGAATTTGCTTCTGATTTACCTTTTTTACATATTTGGAGACTTTCTGCCCTTTTTTAAAAAAATTAATGCCATAATAAACATATATATTTTTCAGTCATTCTTGACAGTAGGCGTTTTCTAGATCCCTATGTGTTCTCTGCTCATGTTGTACCTGGCAACAAGTTATATTATCAGAATAAGGAGCATGATAATGCTACTTGTTTAGTGGAGGCATTAAAAATGATATCAGTGATCTGATCCATATATCTGTTCTCTCTGACACAGCCAGTCACTCGTACCAGCAGCCAGGGCTGTGGTCAGACTTGCTTGGCAAAGCAGGTGACTCCCTGCAAATGGAGCTGCTTTACTGCTCTTGCTGCAAACACACCTGCAGCTGGGAGCAGACCCGTGGCCATGCAGACACCAGGCTGCAGGGACACTGCCCTCACCTGACACCTCTCTGAGGGTCTAACACCAGCTGCCTCACTTCACACACCAAGGGGAACACCCTGGGTTCATGTTCATAAAGCTAGCAAGTGCTCAGATGTTTGCAAAACCCATTGTAAGCTGTCTTTGGACACTCCTCCAGGGCAAACAGTAGCTGCACGTGTACATTTGTACTTCACCATACACTAATGTGTATATTAATCTGCAGTGAGAAAACAGATCCCTATCCGTGCCTCGACTACACCAGTGTCAGCTATAAAATCTAGTCATATTTACAGAAGAAAACCAGCTCCACCACCACAGCCTGCCTATCCTCTATTAGGACGTGTTTAATTATGTCTTGCTTTCCCTGCGCAGGAGGATAAATGAGCAGGGAAGAGAATGCCGTGCTGTTGCTCCTGAGCAGCTGATGAGGAGTAGTTTGCACAGAGGTGAGTACATGTCCCTGCTGGAAATTAATTGGAGAAGAGAGCTGTCGAGTCCTCTGCTTTGGAGCAGTAGTAAGTCTGACTTGCCTGCTAAGAGGCTAGGCAGCTTACCTATTCCCAAAACCTTTGTACTAAAAGTCTCCTGCAAATGCAGACAAGCAGAGAAGCTCCTGCAGGGTAAGAGGCTCTGTGTCTGGAGCTCGAGAGCACAGCAAGACAAAGGCGGATGAGATGCTGCATTGTCTGGCCCCCGCTGTTTGTGCAGACAGATGTGCTCAGTGACTGTGTGCAATTAGATTACTCGATGGTTTTGCTGGACCATGTGAGCTGAGCTAGCATTTGCCTCAATGTGTCATTTCACCTCTCCTCCCGTTTGCCGCGTTGTGACTGTCCGGTGTCAGTGCGTCTGCCTGGGAACTCCTGCTTCAGGTAGGTTTGAATTCTCTTCTCTTTCAATAGTCAGATTGTGGCTGGCTGGAAAGTCTGCAGGAATGGCAGGGACTGCTATGAGCAAGGAAAAAGGGAGGGCAGAAGAGAGATAGGAATAAATTTTGACTGCTTTTGTGCTCAGAGTCTGCTTTCACTTCCCCTGTGTTATACAGTGCATGTATCTGCGTTCTAGCTCAGACAGGGCATGTGAGTAAGGCATGTGTGAGAGAAGACCCCTGCCAAGCAGGGCTGCTCCAAGGGGGGAGTTTTAGAGAGACCATGCACATTGGAGGACATCCCAAACCAACACAAGACCGAAGAAGTTTCATCTCATTCAATTCAGGAGGCGTGAGGGATGAAGAGATCCTTTACCTGGGCGCAAAACAGCAATCTGTGGCTACCTGCACTTCCTAACCAGAAAAACCACACTGAGAAAAAATTGTTTGCTCCCTACAGACTCACTGCGAATTTAACAGTGGTGCCAATTCAAACTGGCAGCTTTGCATGAGAGGGACAGGAAAAGGAATATCGTGATACAGATGGTTTTGTCTTAACAACAGAATAAAAAATTCCAAGTGACTCCGAATAAACATGGAATGCATCACATTCATCACTACTGACTTGAGGCCAAATAGGAACTCAAAACCAATGTGCAAAACCTGTGTATCTTGCTTTCTAATTAGCTAACACATTAGCTGAAACCAATTACCTATATTTAGTAAGGCCAGGAGCAGTGTACTGAGCACTAGCCCTGTTCTAAGATAATACCCTCATTGTCTGGAAAGGTCTATTCCCATTCATCCACATGGAAGACATTTCAATCCCCAATCCTAGTGGGGGGGTATGTTTCCACTACAGGAGCCACACCAAAAACTACTCTCATGCTAAAATGAAAATTGCTTCGATGCAGGTCCAGAGAACAATAGAAAGGAGTGGCACTGCGAATCTCAGTCAGCAGCAGTTTTAGTTCTGCCAGCACAGAATCCTTTTACACAGCCTTTTTGTTAAATTGCATGGTAAATTCGATCATCTATTATTTTTTTTTGTCCCATAACTCTGTTCTTGCACGCAGAATATGCAGAGGTGCAATATAATATACAACAGAAGAAGCCAGGACCATCATGATGTTTCCTCACACCTTGCTGGTGATAGGTGCCATAATATGGTTCAGATGTACATCTAGATTTGACTGCTCCTTGCATCTGAACTTTGGATGAGTCTGTATATCAACAACACCAATACCTGAAAAATACTTTTTCCATTGAGATAGCTCATGTGACTTATACACCAATCTTTTTTGTTTGACTGACTTTGGGGTTTTTTTTCCTGTTTTTTGGTTTGTGTGTTGTTTTGTTTTGTTGTTTTCTGGGGTGAGGAGGGTTAGTTTGGTTCAGTGATTTTTGCCGATAATTCAAGCATGGGTCTATTCCACACAGAGCAGTGCAAGGCAGAACAAGTGATAAAAAACAAACCCAAAAAAATCCCTCAAAACCCCAAAGGTTTTGACAGCTTGATTTCCCACAGCAATCATTTACAGGTATGTTTTCAGGAATCTAAATATTAACTGTGCCAGAGAATCAAGGCACTGGGATTAAGAAGTAGCACCAAGCATACAGCCTTCTTTCCCTCAAGGCCATTGGTACCAAAGGATCACAGTGAGTCTGGATTTCGGCAAAGGTTTTGCAGCAATGTTTGTGCAAGGAAAAAAAATCCCAAACCAACAACAAAAGAAACAAGGAAAGATTAAATCTTGCACTGCACTCCTGTGAAGAGCAGACTCATCTCATTTTCTGCATGTAGCTTTACTTGTTTCATATGGACAGTGCTAGTAATGCAGGCTTCAACAACTAAGAATCTCCTTACATACATACATACATATATATATAGATAATGTATATATTGTGAGATCCTAGAGGCTTTCCTAGCTGTGTAGCAGATTACACTGTGCCTACTGCAGTTTTAAAAGATCTGACAGTTTCCAAGACTTCTAAATGCCTTGAAAGATCTCAGCCTTTATAGTTCAGAAAAAACTGCCTGTGCTACCGGCCCCCAATTGAGACCCCTCTCAATGAAACCCTGACTCCCACAGGAATGCCAGCATCTTGCCCCCTGCTTTTCTCTTTCTATATCCTCCTACCTCCAGCTGGATGGAAGTCTCATGTTAGGACTATGGCAGAAGGGGAGCAATGGTGTTACAGGCAGCTAACCCAGTGAGGAAGTGATAAGGCTATCAACTTCACAGTCTATGGAATGCACAGAGGACAGCAAGAGGCTGCTGGCCTTACAGTCACCATCTGTCATGGCAATTTGCCTTTCTGAGGTGTCAGACAGGGGAGTGATGCTTATTCCTGGATATGATTCAGTCTAACAATCAAATTAGGAATGAATTTGAAGCACTCTGGGCAAGTCTGTGCTCCCTAGGACAGCATTCCCCAGTGACTGAGCTGGGACACATTTTCCCCTCATGGTGGTGTTTGCAGTGCATTTCTTTGCTAGACTTCGATGGTGGTTCAGCTCAGGATCTGTGCATCTTTTAACAAGCTGTACTGTTGGCCTGCAGCAGTGTCAGGTGAGTCTCTTATTTCCTGGGACTTTGCCCACCTCCATTCCAGCTTCTCAGTTCCATTGGAGTAGTTCTCCTCCTGACAGCACTGGTGTCCACAAAGAACATTGCTCTGGACCTCCAGTGTGAGACAGCTATCCCTATCTGTCCCTGCTGACTGCCAGCGAGGTGTGGCTCAGCTGCTTGCTGTCTCCAGGTAAGCTTAACTTCCAGATCTGTCCCGCACTGCTGCTCCTTTTGGGGGACATTCTAGCCATAAATCCTTACAAAGCTTCTCCAGTGCTCCCCTCCTCATTACATCTTGTGACTGTATTTGATGGGCCAAAGCCACTGCCAGCAGCCTGCAATCTGGTTGAACAGAAAATCCTGGAGACTGTTTGGGGCCGGGATGGGAGGGGAGTGCAGCTTCTGGGAGAGATCTGCCAGTGTCAGGGGTGACTTATCTGGAAGGTGATGGCATTTCTCCCTCCCTCTGTAGCACAATGCACAGCCCACTCAGAACATTTACCGGGAAAATCTCAGATCTGTGGTGTGAAAGAAGGGATTACAGGCGACCTCACCCCTGATAAGTCACCACTGTACTGATTACCAAAGAGGAACAGCCTTGCTCTTAATGGGTTGCAGCTGTGACTAATAAAAGATAGGTGTGATAAAAGGGGTGGGTTGGCTGGTTAAGGGAGTCTTTTGATGAAGAGGAGCCTTTTGAGGAAGAGGACTCTGAGGAAGAGGACCTGGTGAAAGAGAGCCTTGAGGAAGTAGAGGAGCCTTGAGGAAGAAGGAATGATCCAGAGGGCTGCAAAGAAGAATGCAATAAGGAAAAGAGTTGCTGCTATGAAAGATCAGCTGTGAGGTCAGTCTGGCTGGGTCTGGTGGAGTTGGAGCCTGCAGTAACAGTTGAGCTAGCTAAGGCCGGTGTTCAGAGTCTGCAAACCAATGTTTGTAGACATAGTCCAGCAGTTGGAGTCTGTATTTGGACCCTACAGCAGGAGCTTGCTGTAATCAGTCAGGATGGCTAAACTATAAGGAAGACAAAAGCAGGACCCTTTTCACGTCATTAAATGTCTGTGTCTCAGCTCATTTCTACCCCTGATGGGTGGTCTACTGCAACAGGATCGACTGATTTGTCTCAGCATTGCTTTGTTAGAGTAAACGATGTTGGGAAAAGTTTACATGCCCCAAACATGCTGTGTCACGGAAGGAGGTCCACATGAACAGACTCACAGCTAGAACAAAGAGACTTACCAAGGACTTCACTTTGGTCAGAGCTATATCAAGCTCTCATTGCATAAGCATGTTATACCAGATGCATACACAGTTCTTAGAAATACAAATGTCTCACCAGAAAGCCTAGGGTTAGTCTAAATGGTAGGTTTTGCTAACCTAGTTCCTTGTGATGAATGTAAGCCTAGAGCTCATCACAAGTCATCCATGATTCTTAGCAGAAATTGTTGGCCAGATTTCAAATTTGCGAATGAAAATACTGCTGGAAAAAACTGTTGGCTGTGACATAACTCTACACAGGGGCAAAAAAAATTCTCTTGCTTCTTATATGTGAGTGTTGGTGGACTTACGTGAGAAATGAAGAATAATGAAGACAGAAATATAGAGGTGGAAGATGGATTAGTGGTTCATCTTCATCCTGTGTTCTTTTGCTGGAAAATGGTATGTATTGAACTGGGTTTCTGAAAATTGCCTTCTAGAAATTATATTTATCCAGAATATCAAAGAGTAGAAAGGCCACAAAAGCTTACATGTATGCTTGATCTAGTAGCGTAGTTGTCACTGAGACATATTGAAGTAGTATTTATTTCATGTTACAAGTCTTTCACAATTCAGAAGCAGTGATGACTGACACACTGGGGTAGTTAAAAAAAAAAAAAAATTGTAATTGTATGAGATAAATATGAGGTTTTCCTGTCATAGGGTACATGCACAGAAATTTTAATAGCTATATGATACATGCAGGGAGAGTGGGGAGGAAGCAGTTAAGAACATACCCATAAATTGAATTTGGGGACGCTCTGAAATATGTTCCAGCTGCTTACTGCCAAAACAGTAATTATGCAATATATCTGTTTAATCTTCAGGATGCTGTGAAGCAGCTTCCATCTGCAAGTGGTTCTTTACTTACACTGCTTCCACATCGGTGATGACTGTGCAACTGTTAATATTGAAAGTAAGGGCAGCACATTCTGCATCAGATAGATCTGTGTGCCCTCCAGCAGGAAGCAAGCACAACCATCAAAACAAACTGTTGGTGGTGTCTGATATTTTATTTCGAGAGAGGCTTTTTCTGAGGAGCAATGAACTGTTCCTCTGTGCAACTCTCAGATATTGCCTTTTTGCTGTTCTGAGTCAGTGTTTCCTATGCTGTTAATTTGCAAGCACAAAACTCTTAGGAGGCTGAACTTCTCAGCGAGTTTGATTTTAGCAGATGCCTGTAAAGCACTTACTGAAGATAAGGTGTCCTTCTGAAGGAAAATACCATTCAGAGCACCTAAGTAAGTGCACGGAGTAAGTCACATGGAACCACCCGTCACCTGTGCCCTCGCAGCCCAGGAGGCTGCTGCACCCTCGCTTACGTCATGACATTGCACAAAGAATTTGAGACCTTTGAGCTTTTCTTCAGGGAGCTGTTCACGCTCCAGAATGTCTACCGTGTTCATGTGGATGTCGTTCAAGGAGCCATTTCCCTCCCAGCAGGTAGGGCTGCTTTCTCAGAGCCTCCCTCACTTCCTGGGCAAAGAGGGTGGCCTAGGGCAGCATCTCCCACGTGTGGACTGACCTCCACTGCATGAGAGACCTGCTTGGCCTTGGCCATGCCCTGGGGCTGCCTACTCCACACCTGTGGTCAAGATTTCTCCTTGAAGAACAGGGAGATCATCCAGCTGCTGAAGGGTTTGGGGGCAAGAACATCACGTCGCACCTCATGTCACCACCTGCACCAAATACGTTCACATGGAGCAATTTTACTCTTCCTTTTCTCTCATGCTGTGGTCATTTGTGTGCAAGATGCACCCGGCTGCAAAACCTGACCATCCATTTTGGCTCTGTGTACGTGGCCATCACCCGGCTCTTCGTGGGGTTCGTGCTGCAGGACCAGCGTGTTCTCCATCTGCTGGCATGGCCCGAGGACACCAGCAGCCCTGAGGGGCACTTCTGGGTGATGCCCTGCAGGATCCCAGGTGAGCATGCTTTCACTTGTTTTTCTGTAGTGAAACAACACTTGTGCTTGTTTCACACATGGACAAAGCTGGAGAGGGATTTCTTACAAGAGTGTACAGTGATAGGATGGGGGAATGGCCTTAAACTTAAAAAGGGTAGGCTTAGGTCACCTACAAGGAAGAGACTTTTTGCTGTGGTGGTGGCGTGGCAAAGGAACAGGCTACCCAGAATAGTGGTGAATGCCCCATCCCTGCAAGTGTTCAAGGCCAGGTTGGATGGGGCTTTGAGGAACCTGGTGTAGTGGAAATTGTCCCTGCCGATGGAAAGGGGTTTGGAACTACAAAATCTTTAAGATCTTTCTCCAACCCAAACCATTTTATGGTATTATTTCATAGGTGCACATACACATGCAGAAGCATTATCTGAAGTCTATTTTGGCAAAACCTAGATGAAAAATTTAATTGTTATATAAGGCTGATCTATCAAATAATCTTACTGGCCCTTTCTGAGCATCGAGGGAGAGGTGTCTGTGCTGTCCAGAATGTGCATTACCATTCCATGTCTGAGCAGAAAGATGCCTGGGTATCTAAGTTCAAACAGAAATCCTTGGACATTTCAGCTGATTCACCTGTAAAATCTGAGATGATGAAAAGAGAATTAATAAAGATTAAAATATGCAATATATGCAAGCATTGTAGTGCAGAAATTTTGTACAAGATGTTCATTTTGTTGGGGCAAATTTTATTTTTCAACAAATTGAAGTCAATTCCTCCCAGAAAATCTGAATTTGGGCTGGAGTTGACTCCTAGTCCTCAGATGCTTCTCTACGGGACCACACACAGCAGCTCTCCCATAGCAATTGCAAAAAACCAGCATAAGTCATAATTACTGCCTAAACTCCACTGTACATGGTCAACAATTTATGCAGAGAAGCAGAATAAGAACTGGTATTTTCATCTTTACTGTGTGTATTTACTATTACTTTCCCTTCGTTCACATGACTGGGAAAGGGTTGGAAGATGAGTGGGAATTCACCCTCACGCACGCTGCTTTTTGAAGCTCCTGCTAGGACTCCACTGCTCCCAACTGCCTAGAGCTTTCCAGCTGCCCAAAGCAGGGATATGAGGAATGGAAGCACAGGTAACTTTTTCTCCTGTCTCTTTCTTTCTTTCTTTCCACCTTCTCCTTACTCTGTAACCTGTGGGAAATCAGCATAGGGAGCAGTAACAGAGGCAGAGCATGTTTACTTTAACTTTCAAATTATCGCATAACTTTATGAGCATAGTGCTAGCTCTTCTAATAACTGTATTTTACAACTGGCTTGCACAAGAAGCACAAATGATTACTAATTGAGATATTCATAGTATAATTATGAGCATGTATTATTTGTAGCTAGATCACTTTTCTGGGAAGCTGGTTGATGTGATCTTATTACAGGCCGTTGCCTCAGAAGCCATAAACCTGTGACTTAGGTATGTTCTCCACAGTCAGAAAGCTTTAAGGGGTTGACATTTGTTGTACTGCACTGTGTAGCTCACACAGCCTGCATATTTCATTGATATTTCCATGATAACCACTATGTTTTCCAGTATGGACATAACATTATTTTTGTGGTTGATCTTTCTGCAACTGAAAGATGCAATATTTCCACAGCACATGCGGTTATTTCCTCTTCCTTTTTTCCTTGATCACATTAGATTGCCTGTCCAGAAGTGACCATGGGGCTCTGACAGATGTTCTTAGAGGCTGTGGGTTCACAGGATTTTGAACCTAAACCTACAAAGGATAACAGTCAGACACTCACCTGAATGTATCCGAGTAAGATCCAAGGGTGCTGGGCAGCTCTGGGGTAAGAAGTGATCCCTCTCAGTGTGTGGGATGTTAGCCTGGGACTCAGTTCCAGGCTCTAACAAAAAACTCCCGTCCAAGTTTGACCAAGCCAATTCTTTTAAGTTTCCAGGCACATCAAAGAGGTAATGATGTCAGGACATGGTCCAGCTGTTAGAACAAAAAATTGCAAGCCTCCAGGCAAGCAGAGGAGTCATTTAAGGACCAGTTTGGATGGATAGCAAACCGTGAAAGAATTAAACCAAAGTTATTTGTAGTACCAATATCAGCCATGATAATCTCAGTTCAGATAAAAGATAAAAAAATACTAGCCCACAAATCTTAAAATAGCATGCTTATTGCCTAGAGTCATGTAATGAAGGCCAAGATTTTTTCTTACCCCCTTAAGGGTTAAAGACTTTCAATTCTATTCAGCTGGTTTTCAAATAAGAGCTTTAACTTATCTTTGGTATTTATCTCTGGGCACTTATCTTGCACCTGACTCCTGCATGACAGAAAATTCTTGAAAGTCACTTTTCAGATAAGGAAGAGGAGAGTGGGGGAATTAAGGGAAAGTATTCTCAAGGTATGTAGGTCTGAAGTGTCTGGCTGGTCCTTAATGACTTTCCCCAGGACTCTGGAGAAGCACAGTGCAGGTCAGTGGCCACGTCCCAGCCCAGCAGTGTTACCACTGGGACACCTTTCCTGCCTCTGCTTATCTAAAGCAGAAAGTAGGTTCTGATGGCCATAGGGGAGGTGTGCATCTCCAGGCCGTGCTATTGAGCCCCCTTACTTCTTCCAAGCCAAATTCCTGCCCCTCGCTTTCATGCAATATAGTCGCAGCACATGAATGGTTTGGGACACAAGCAGTCTCGGGTGAAAACAATCCCTTAGGGTATGCAGGGGTGCATACACGTTGACGTACACCTCTGCCGCTCACCAGCAATTTACGCCTTGTTCAAGTGGTAAAATAAAGGTCACGAGAAGTAATGGCAGCACTTTTCATTCAGAGATACCAACATGCTTTTACAAGGGAGATCAGTGCTTCTATTTTCCGTGCACAGAAGCAGGCAGAAAAGGGTGAAATGATATCCCCCGCGTCTTAAAGCAAACCACGGGCAAAGCCAGCACTGTGCACTGACACCCGACTCCCGGTCTAAGGCACTGGACTAAAATGCTTTTCAGAACGGCTCACCTGTGGAATAACAGAACGTGGTCGCACTGTCGCCTCTGCTCTCTTTGCTAATGCTGCATAGGCACAAGATGCCTGAGCACCAGAAGCTCTTTGTTGCCAAAATAACCTTCCTGGAGTCCCTCTTGACGGCTTCTTGGCAAGTTGGCCTCTGTCCTCTCTGCACTGTTAGAAAGACACCAGAACTGTTACTGCAGCCTGGGAAGCATATCAGAGGCATTGTCTCCTACCTGATTTAATAGTATACGCGCAACAGCTGCTGCTGCTGTGGGGACCACTTCTCCAATGTTCTCCTTTCCTGTTGCTTTCCTTCCCTGATGACAAGTGTAGGAGACAGCAGGGTCTGGCGCTCACCCAGGATCTTTGTTCCTGAATACCACAGAAAAAACCCTGCATGAGAACATTCACACCCAGACGTTGCTTTTCCCATCTCACCCTAAACCCAGCACCAATAACCTCATTCTAGTACTCGTATCTCCTAAGATGCATTTATTGCGGGGAGGTGTGGGAACGCACTAAGATGTCGCTATGGGGTCACTCGGCTGAGGCAGCGATTCAGTGAGTATTGCCAATCGAAATATAAGAGCTGCTAAATGCCTAGCAACCCCCTCAGGCTAAGAGCTGCAAGAGAAAGTTTGCCTGTTAACAACCGGCTGCCACAGCAATCACCCATTCACTCCCTTCCCCGTGTGAGTGCCCAGCTCTGTCCTGGCTACTGAACAAGGCTGCAGGTCCATCCCGACCTCCTGGAGCGGCCCTTCCGAGCTTCCAGGCAAGAAAAGACACTAATGTGTGGTTCCTCTCTCTTCCCCAAAATGTGGGTCCCCCCAGGGGAAGGGAGGTGGGAAAGGAGCACCGTGTCACAGCTGCTCTTGTGCCAGCTCAAGAGGTCCGTGGGGTACACAGCATGCCGTCACTGCCTGCTGCAAACCTGACAAACTTTTGCATCCGTGTGAGTATGAGGTAGTTGAGTGCCAGAGTGGGTAGTCCACAGTGTCCTGTGCGAGCCCACAAGCCCAGACCGCTCATGATCTGAAAGGGTAGGTCACTTTAACCACAGGGCTGCTTTCCATCAGATGGAGGCATCTGGGAACACGAGCAGCCTAAACCTGCAATCTTTCAGTGTATTTGTTTGTTGCTAATCTGACACCAAAATTGGATCAATGGAAGATATTGTTGCATTCTAGCTTGTGCTTACTTTTCCAAGGATTCACACAGCTGTGAATGCAGCCACAATTCCAAATGGTTTTGACACAGTTCCTTATTGTGCCTGTCTAAACTCAAAGAATCACTCACCTCAGCTCTCTCCAGGCAGGAAGAAGGTTGCTAACATAGCCATAAATTTTGTCGATTATCACAAATGAATGAAAATGGTGGATAGTTTTGTTTGTAGGTGGAATGTTAAACCACTCCTAGACTTTGAAAGTGTATCTGCATCATCCTGATGCCAAATCCTCAGCTAGGAACTGAATGGCATACAGAAAAATAAGAAAAATGGCCACAGGTATGTCTCCATACAGTAGGATGGCAGGGGAGATGGGAGTTGTCCTTCACTGCAGTTTATCTGATGCAGTAGTCTCGCTTCCTAAACTGAGCTGTTAGCTGTCAAAGAACACCTCATTCACACCCCGTGGATGTGAGTGCAAGAAAAAAGAGAAATACCAAAAATTCTGAGTAGCACTACTAGTATATTAATCTACCATGTTAGCTATTTTCTTATTTTTGAGTTTTTACATGGCCAGTTGCTTGAACAGACAGATCTGTGGGTTTTTTTCTGCATGCTTTAGCTTGCACTGAACTTTTCACCACAGCAACTTAATAATTCAAAATCATTTTGGTACCTCTCCATCCCACTGTCATTAGTAGATGGGCTCTTGGAACAACCTTCCCTACAATGCACAAGTCATACTAACATATGCTAATGTGGTTCTGCTCTGCCTGCTGTAATTGTTAATTTTCCTTAGCTTAGTTCCCACCCTTCAAAAGTCAGACAGACAGAGACACACAAGTTTCTTTTAATATGATTCCAGACAATGATGCTGGTTGAATAAGCCATGCTCTTAAAGAGAAAAGAAAAAAGACATTTTGTACCTATGCCTTCATCATTACTCATATAACTAATCCTCATTCTTTTGTTCCTGTTCTCCATTATTTTAATGAGACTTCCTGATTGAGTAAGAACTTCTCACAGGAATAAAGTATTAAAAAAATGGGGATTGTCCTGTGACTGTTTTTGAGTCTCATGCCCACAAAGTTGTTGTAATCTCACCATCAAAACCTTCCTCTTTTGAAAAACCTCCTCAAGGGAAGGTGTTGCAACACCATTGCAGCAATCCCAAAAACACCTTAATTGCAGAATTTCCAAAAATTGACTTTTGTCCTCTAGCTCCCATTCAGGTATTATAGCTCACCTGAGAAGATATAACTTAAAGCAGGCTTTGGCTGTATGCAATTCACAGTCACTGGAATTTAATTTAAGTACTGCAAAGGAATAATCCTTTTCTTCACAACTCTTTGCTTCTCCTGAAACAGCACTTAGTGATGATGGGATAAGGATGGATATGTCTTCAATAAGGCTTGTTGAAAAAGGACAGTTACTAAATGGGCTTGTGCTCCCTCACTTGGTTCTTTTTTACCTTTCCAACTCTCAGACTTTGGTGTAAGAGGTTTCAAAGAGCACAGCTCCTAGAACAGAATTAGACGAGAATAATTCAAGGAAGATTTACTTTTTTCTCTAAATACCAACATCAGGTGATGTCTCTGGTAACTCATGCATGTAACTAATAAAACTTTGGTCCAGCAATAAGAGAGACTTTTCTTGACATTCCCAAATGCTGATTTGCCAACAGCCCTGGGTTTTTTTAGGTAGAAGATACCATCTGAGCCTATCCCCTCATTTCACCTATGAGCAAATTCATCTGACCCCAACTAAAGCCGTGGGACGTTGAGATACAAACATGTTGCGATACAAACCCTGATGCCAGCATGCAGCCGGGGTGGAAATTGGCAGAACCCTGCCTAAATGAGTGCTGGGGTGGGCACTGGCAGTTCCTGCAGAGCAGCTCTCCTGTTGCCTGCCCTTGGCACACAGCATGTCCCCACAAGTCCAGCTTACTCCCACTGGGAGAAGCAAGTGTTTCCTGAACCGCCCCTCCAGAATTCAGCTCCTCTAAACCAGGATTGCATCTCTACCATAAACACTAGAATTAGTTTGTGGGTCAAAAACAGCTCAGAAAAGCTTCCTCAGTTCATGCAGAGGAAGAGGAAAACATATCAGTGGAAGCTACTAGAACTGAGACTTTTTCCTTATTATCCATCAGATGTTTAAACACAGGAGGTGCAGTTTAGCACTCTTGACTGTCAGCAGCCTAACATCTCAGGAAGATGACATGCATTGCCTTAAATCAGAACATTTGTTTTTAGATAAGCTTTTTGCTTTTTTTCTGAGTTTTAGTTATTTCCTTCCAGGTTCTGAGGTCTGCTTTGAAGCTCAACAATCTTGAGTTTATTTTAGTTAAACCTTCACCCCTCCACACACACATTTTTGCTTTCGCATACCTCACTAAATGAAAATTCTTGGTGGCAAAATATGAAATTGAGCCTTTGTGCATATTTAAGGAGGGGTGTTGGGTTTTTTTTCTCCATTGTTGCAAACTCATCTTGAAAGAAAATCTTTTCTTCTGAGGACTGCCCTCCCCATCTTTACCAGCTACCTCCCTTCCCTGGTCAGGTGAGATAACTTGTCTTGCTGGGCAAGCAAGAAAACAGACAAACCAGAATGTCAGAGCAAATCACTCTTGCATGCTGCCTTATGCACCTGGTCAGACAAATTCTTGTTGCTGTACAGGGTTAAGAGGTGACCCTTTCCATCCTACCCACAGCTGCTCATCAGCTGCTCTCCATCCTCCTAAACACTGGTGGCTGGATTGTGGATGGTGGGGAGACTGCCCTTCCCTGTTGTGGGAGGTGCCTCGTGGCATTGCTTTCAGGAAGGGGATCATCCAGGAGGTGCTGGCCAGTCCAGGGGTGGGCCGAGGCTGGTACTGTGGGCACTGTGATGGAGGTGGGTGAAGGGAATGGTGGTGGCCACCTTGGTGCTGCTGGTCACTGCCGTGCTCCTGAGGCACAGTGGGGGCGAGTGGTGAGCAGTGGGGGCTCTCCGAAGGCCGTGGTGCTGGAGTGGGCACGTGGCACGCTGCTGGCAAGGCAGGCAGCCCGCCTGAGGGGCAGGCAGCACTGCGGCACGTGCCTGCCAATTGTGAGTGTCCTGCAGCCCACCGATATGTGACCCACCTCAAGCCCTGCATGTCTCCCAAACATAAATATATAGCTCCAGTGCCCAGCAAAAGTTACCATTCATTTCAATCATGTCCTGCAGAATAATGTTCCCAAGGATGGGAACAGTTCAGTCAGATTTCTAAAGAGCAAACTCCTGTGCATCAGCTTGTATGGTGCAGGAGAAAAGCTCAGATCAGTTGGTGGCATAGGAGCATAAATAAATTGTCCCTTTGCCTAGAGAGAAGTGCTGAAGGGGAAGCATAGGCTGTTTCAGGAGGCTGGTGGAAATTAGCCTGTTGGTAGATAGGTTTGACCCTGGAATCACAAGCATGGCTTTTGGAAGGTCAAGGCAAATCAGGCAGCCTTATATGCTGTGAGATTTCCAGCCTAGTGGCGGTTTAAGTGTGCATGTCACAGAAATGGGGGTGCAGTGGCTCACGTTGCATAAGCTGCCTGTGTTTGTCTTCATAATCTGACGTGGTGGTGCAAGGAGGAAAGGGAAGGGGCTGCCTCTTGGAGTCAACGCATGCAGAACAGCTCACACTGGAATTGTAAGGGCAAAAAAACTGAAGGGAAGGGTTTAGAGGGGATGTTGCCTTTGGGGTTGTGTTGCCTTTGTCCTGTGAGAGAGGTCCAGGCTCTGAAGCAATGCTTTTCCTTCCTGCAAACCTCCACCACTAAGAAAAGGCATGAAAATAAAAGCATCAGAGGGGCTGACCCGTCTCCCTTGTGGCTGTCTCCACACTTGAGCTGGGCAGTGCTGCTGGTGGCTGCTCTTAAGACCTGGTGGCAGCAAACTTGTTTCCAGAGCAGTGCCCAGTATGGCTGCCTATGAAGTGGCTCTTTCCTGTTCCTGTTTTTCAAGGACAAAACTCTGCTAACCATGATGGAATGGGAGAAAAGAGGTGAACAAAAGTAGAGTGAACAGCCTGTGACAAAATTTATTTTAACTTTCATAAGCAGCATCACTTCTCAGACTTCAAAGTTGACATCACTTCTCAGACTTTCAAAGAAGACAACTTCTAAGTTGTGTTCTTAAGAACAGCACCCCAGGAAAATTCTGAATCTGAAATCAGTCTCTCAAGCAACTATTTAAGGAAAAATATGATAATTTTTTTTTTTTCCTCTATTGAGTTACACTTTCCCCTACTTTTTAATTAACTTGCAAAGATGCCTAGTTTCCTCAATTTGGGACATGGTGAATAATGTGAAGTCAGTAGTTTTGTATTTCTGGAAGGCAGTGCCTTCCAGTACTTTTGTGGATGTCCTGGGGTCATTCCTGTTTTGTCAGATATCTTTCTGCTTTGCCACTGTATCAGCATTTTCCAAAACTTCCCAAACACCACATTTATTGCCCTCTGTTATGAACAGATTTTTAATTTGGGATAGTAATGCACATCCCAGGCTATTTAAAGCATTTATCCCCTGCCATCACTGTCTATTTTTCTCTTTTATAAAGTGTTATCTTTACCTTAATGCTTCCTATGAAAAAGTAATATTTTTCTGAATTTTCCCTGGGACAAAACCACACTTTTTTTGCGTGTTGCTTTATTTGATAAACCCAATATACAGAATGGGAGAAAGAAAGTCATGAAGTTCTGATTATAGCTGACACACACTGCTCTTTATGGCAAAGTGCTATGGTAGTTCTGCAGTTGGATCATACAGTCCTTTTTGCACTTATTTTAGAAGTCATGAGTCAGTTTTTGTGGCGTGGCACTTGGTGTGAGTTGTGTGGTAATTGGAATGAGTGGCATTCCTCAGGGGTCAGTATTGGGACTGGCACTGTTTAACAGCTCTGTCAGTGACAGTGGGATTGAGTGCACCCCCAGAAAATTTGCTGGTGACACCAAGCTGTGTGGTGCAGCCAGCACCCTGGAGGGAAGGGACGGCATCCAGAGGGACCTGGACAGGCTGGAGAGATGGGACTGTGCAAACCTCATGGAGTTCAACAAGGCCAAGTACAAGGTCTTGCATGTGGGTCAGGGCAATCCTGAGGACAAATACAGGCTGGGGGAGAATGGATTGAGAGCAGCTCTGAGGAGAAGGACTCGGGGCTGTTGGTTGCTCAGCGAGACCCAGCAGTGTGTGCCTGCAGCCCAGAAAGCCAAATGTACCCTGGGCTGCATCCAAAGCAGCATGGCCAGCAGGCTGGGAGAGGTGGTATGCCCCTTTACTCTACCCTCATGAGAACCCACTGAGAGTGCCCACCCAGCTCTGGGTCCCCTAGAATGAGAAGTACATGGACCTGCTGGAGCAAGGCCAGAGGAGGCTACAAAGATGATCAGAGACTGGAGGACCTCTCCTACGAAGACAGGCTGAGAGAGCTGGAGCTGTTCAGCCTGGAGCAGAGAAGGCTCTCAGATGACCTTACAGTGCCTAAAGGGAGCCTGCAAGAGAGCTGGAGAGGGACCTTTTACAGGAGCATGTAGGGATAAGACATGGGGGAATGGTTTTACACTGTAAGAGGATGATTTTAGATTGGATATATGGAAGAAATTCTTTACTGTGAGTGTGGTGAGGCACTGCACAGGTTGTCCAGAGGAGTCGTAGATGCCCCATACCTGGAAGTGTTCAAGACCAGGTTGGATGGGACTTTGAGAAACCTGGGCTAGTAGAAGGTGTTTTTAGTGACAAGTAGAAGGTGATAACTAGTGACAAGCAGATGATAAACCCTTATCTGTTTATATCCTGGATAGGTCCTGTGATCTGCCTAAATCTATGTCTATTATTATGTAACATCATAGGCTATAACTGAGTTTCAATTACCCCTTCCAATTATATCATGCTTGAATTTTTTCTGTCGGTCTCTTTCCTTCAACCAACCAACCAATCAACCAACCAACTAAAAACCAAAGCAAAAATCCAGTACTTATCACTAAATTCATGTGAAGGTGCTATGCCTTAGTGGCCCAGTGTTCAAACAGCACTCGGAGGGCAGTGCTGGTAGGGAAGGTTAATGAATGATCATGTGCAGTATCACACTGAGGCTGTTGCAGACGAGGGATTTTATTTCTCAAACGAAATCTTTAGGTCCTTTGGGTTGACATCTTGTCTGTGTCATGAAAGCTGCTCTCAGCAAAGAAACTTGACAACCACGTTAGCAGCCAGATGTCTGTTGATGTGTTTTTCAAAGAATTTTACCTCACTTCTGTGGAGAAAGGTCCCAGAGAGCGGACATAAACCTGAACACAAAGATCTTAAAGGGACTAACTATTTGATTTTCTGTTACCTAATTCCAGGTGTCCCAGGATCCATGGCCAACACATGATGGGGAGGTGGAAATGGTGAAGTGGATTGATATGGAAAAGAGCCATGGAGGTTGTCATGGTAATGTATATGTTTTTCTCCATTTTTTCTTCCTGTACTAGCAACAAATATTTTATTTCAAGAATCCTTAATCCATAACATAGTTACGTGTATTGATGAGGAAAAAAAAAAAGAACTCCAGTCAGCTTCAATGATAGCAATTTCACATCAATATAACTGTATTGAAACCAGTGAAAATACACAAATAGCACCCAGAATTAGTTTGTGGAAAATCTAGTGTGAGTAAAAGAATTGGTTTCTCTTCACCGACAGAGGAAACTCAACTGGCATTTTCAGGTGACGACACCCCAGCACACAACATCACAAAATGCAGTCAAGAGAATAGCAGTACCAATCTTAATTTCTGCTGTGTCAGAGCATAAGCTCACGAGACAGGATATTTAGGGAGGTTCTGTAAATGCAGCTTGGGTTGGGCTGTCTCACACTGCCTGCAAATCACTTAACACTTGGAGACCAAAGTATGTGAAATCCAAAAGGAGACATCAGGGCAAAGCTCCTTTTGCAGCTGCTGGAGCTTTCCATTTTTGTCATTTTTAATGGCATATTTTCTAGCTCCAGCTTTTGTCTTGCTACCCTGCCATTGCTATCTTTTTCTACAAAAAATACAAACACAGTCATGCATTCCTGGCACTTTTTGTGTCTAAAAGACAAGTGTAATGAATCACAATCAGCAGGTTCTAAACACAGGAATACAACTGCTGGCTATATATACAGATATGGTTTTGTCAAAGATACTGATTATTTGCTACAGAGAATAATAGAAAACTACTGGAAATGGAATAAAGGTGTTGCAATTCCCAGATCATACTTGTTCTTTAAATATCTTTTGGGACAAGGTTTGTAATAGCAAACAGGATCTTTTACTAGATCAATGTGCCTGGTTAGAAAAATCAGATAGGGTTTCAGGCACAGGAATCCACGTCTGAAAAACAGGGGCTTACATATTTGTCTTACTTGGCCGAGTAACTGAACTGGGGGGAAAAAAAAAATCAAATTACATGCAGATTTTGGTTTGCCAGTTTGGTCCTTAGATCGTCCTGTGTAAGGACACAGAGGGACAAACGGAAAGTGGGAAAGATACGTATTTTCAGGACTGAAAATAGCAGTAACTAAGCTTTGGCAATTACGTAGTGTTTCTGTTTAGTATTTTGATGTGGCGTAAGACTTCTTCCCAAGTTTACTCATTTTCATGGCATACAGTGGTTGACGCAAACATAACCTCGGGTTCGGTAGATCACAGCCCAATTTTAATTCCACAGAAACAGCCACTAGAGGGAGGCCATCCAACGTCTGAGCAGACTTTCCCTTCAAACTCTATGCTCAGTACACAAAATCTCAACTGACCAAGCATGCTGCAGAGAAAGGAAAAAAATAAATAAATTAGGGCTTGAGAATATTTTAGTGTGGCAAACAGAAGACAAAAGTCACGGGTATCAGTCATCATGTCCTAAAAAACAAAGCAAGGAAGCAAACCTATGAATGCTTATTCCTCTAGCTATTGTGGTTGTATTCACATGGCATGTTAGCAGCACTGTTGAGTGACTCAGTCAGCTGCACAAAAGCAGTAAAAGTCGGGATGCCTAAATCTAGGGAGGCTGTATGCTGCTCTCCTGCCTTTCTTCTCAGCAAGCAGTGAAGGCTCAAAGAATACCTCTTGAATAACAGCAATTTACCACCAACTTTATGAAAACATTGCTAATTTCAGGGTCTCTTAACAAACTGGATTGCAAACTTCAGCAGTTCTGTAACAGGAACACAACACATTTAGATGTCCTGGAGCGTGGCTCGTAACCTGCAGGGAAGATTCTGAACAGACAGGATCTGCCTCAGTCAGCTTATTCTGTTTTTATAGCTGACAACACCTAATGATGTGGATTCTGGCAAAAAGGCACCAAAAGTTTACCTCCAGAGAAGAAATTCTGTTTCATATTTTGAAGAGGGGAGAAGAGGGCTTTGATATCTTGCTGTCATGGAGGAAGCTGGAAACAGAAGTACTTCAGAGTGAGTAATTATTTTAAACAGGGAGTTTTAGGAAGGTGTAGAGACTTAAGAACTTAATAGAGGTCTGGGATCAGTCCATCCCCTCCTTGGTCTAACAACCTGAATATCTCCCAAACTGAAAAATCCCATATAAAACAAAGCTGTGCTCACCATTTTGTGTAAGTATTTAGAAGTAGCCCAAACAACATCACATTTCATTGTTCAGACTCTAGAAGTGAATACCAAAATATCACTCAGCAGCAGAAGTAATGAGCTTGGCAGTTTGAAACTTATGGATATAACAGCATGTTGCACTCTGAACCTGAAGAAATACAGATATTTCATGGGCATACAGATATATTATGGGTTATATTACCTACTCAAGTAGGAATGCAGAAAAACATCACAGATTTCTGTCCATATGGAGGTGGTTTCTTTTAAATTTTGTTTTGTTTTGTTTTCATGAATGCTACTCCTGGTTGTGCTCTTCTGTAAGTAAATTAATCTGTTTTCACTGTGTGACTGATTTTTGGGTGCAACACCTGCCTCATCAGTCTATTTTTGTAGAAAGAACAATACAGTTAACCACTGTGGAAGAGACAAAACAATGATTTCTGGCAGCCAAACTGAAGAAGTGCATCGAAACCAGCGAGACCTTACCATACTGGTGTTACTTTGAAATAGCAGTAAAATACAAGGAAAGATGGAAAACTGGAGCGGGTGGCTGGTAGGAAGGATGCTGAAGAAGGTTAGATTCCCCTGCACAACAGTAACAGCAGTGATTCAGTTCAGCAACTGTGCGCACCTGCACAGAGAGAGCTTGGGCTCCTGTATCTGTACCTCCTTGTCTTCTACAAATATGGAAAGGCAAAAAAAAATTAAAAAAAATTCTGAATTAATTCTGAATTGAGAACAGAATATTTCTGAATCAATACAAACAAAGAATAGTTTTCTGTTCTGTTCAGTCACTCACTGAAACCCTGACCGAGATGGGGCATGCAAAGGACATGCTGCTCTCTCTAAAGTGATTTCCAAGCAAGTCAGACTTTTCACTGCAGTCAATTTGACTTGCTTAGACAACCTGCTGGATGCCTGTTTGCTTATTTGCTCCTAAAGACTTTTACACACCTTGTCCAAAGAGCTGAAATCTCACTGTAGGATGTATGTGGAACTGCAACATTTTGACTCCAAGGACATTAAACCGAGAACAGGAACAGGTTGTCCAGGGAGGCTGGGCAGTCTCCATCCTTGGAGGGGCTCAGAACCCAATGGGAAAATGTCTGAAGCTATGACAAGTACATCTGCACAGGCTGCCATCACTTTGGGATTTGGATTCATGCTTATGAATGGAAATCATCAGTTCCCTTTCCTCAGCCTTTGCACACCCCTGGCATCAAGGGTGTTTTTACACACTGTGTGATGCTGTACCAGCAGCTCTATGACTGTGCAAACCTCTGTACCTGGTGTAGATACTGCAACGCTTTCCCTTAATTCCCTGGCATCTGAGATATTTAATATATCAACAATGAAAGAAGCAGCATGTATTCCTCTTCTGTCATTTTGCGTGTGAGGTAGGGAGAAGATATTTGGAGAAGCTAGCACTGCACTTCCTCTCAGTGATGGGGAGGAGACATCACCATTGCTTGCAAGGGCTTGTTTCTCAAGCCCTTGAACTTTGAGCCCTTGAGTTTGATCTTGAACTCATCATCAGGGTTTGTTTAACTGTGTATTACTGCATGACATGGAGTACTCATGATGGGCAGCTCTGCAGCACAGTAGTTGCAATGGGATGCATGAGCTGATAGGGCCAATGCTTGCTAAACCTCAAATTAAGTGGAGCTTTCCCTTACAGGGGCTCCTATCTGAGAGATGTGGGAGCTGAGGGTTTCTTCACAAGCTTTCATCTTCCTCAGACACACTATTTCTCCAGGTGCGGTAAACACTGTCAGGTACTTGTTTTCCACCCCACAGCACGGCATTGTGAAGTTAATAGGAGAGCTGAGACATGAGTCAGCTCATGGGGCCTGATCCAAGCCAGCAGAATAACTTGCAGGTTTCATGCAATTTGTCTTGTAGCTGAACACACCCAAATGCTACCAAAAATCCCCACCCCTGGGAAGGTGTATGTTCTGTGTGTGCCTGTGGCATCAGAGGTGTGCACAGCAGCCAGAAATATCTGGGGTCACGTGCCAGATTGCAGGATTTGTGACAGAGCCCTTGGGAGCGCAGCTGTGAGAGGGGCTCCAAGGGAAGCAGGATGCAACACTGTGCCTCCTCCTGCTCCCTGGAGGGCTTGAGCCTGCCACTGCAAACCAGGCACCTGCACAAATGCTGCTCTAGCACTCTGGCCTGGGGGCCTGAAACAAATTCCCTGGCAGCAGGTCCACTAGCAGGATTTGTTAAAGAGAAGGGAGGACAAGTCTTAGGCAGAGCTTGTGGCTTGATGTCCAGCAGCAGTGCCAGCCTAAACCAGCAGGCTCACAGCCCTCCCATTCCCATTCCTGTTAGAATTGTCTGTGTCTGAGCTGTCTCAGTTCCTCTGCCAAGAGGC
The DNA here is from genome assembly GCA_013390105.1 of Tichodroma muraria. Lineage (NCBI taxonomy): Eukaryota > Metazoa > Chordata > Aves > Passeriformes > Sittidae > Tichodroma > Tichodroma muraria. The sequence goes on from WAAG01025102.1 coordinate 44,311, forward strand.
CAAGCAGTACTTGTGCCAGCCCAAAGAAGATATATCAGAGATAACCCCAGGACTAGGAGCCAGACAGCTGCTCAAGTTGAGTCTAGTGACACAAAAATAAAAGGAAAAAAGAGGTTTACCATGGGCATATCCTTTCAACTTCACTTCAGGAATGAAAGCAATGTGTATGTAGAATCATAGTACTATGGAATGGTTTAGGTTGGAAGGGACCTTAAAGATCATCTAGTTCCAAATCCCTGCCATGGGCAGGAATGTAATTCACTAGATCAGGCCCCCATCCAACCTCATCTGGAACACTTCCAGGGGCACCCACAGATGAAGAACAGAGAAAAATCCAAGCACATTTTAGAGAGCTTGTAGTCTGGTTTGGTTTGGTCTCTTGCGTATCCCATTTCTCTGTCGGCTGTATCAATTGCTCTGCCTTATCCTTCAAACCTTGTCTCACTTAATTTGTGAGCACACAGCTACCGCAAACCCATCATTCTGAAACCCACAAATGCAAGGCTGAAGCTTTTGCACACATGAATAAATCATAGCATAGCCACAAGAGGCATTAAACCGAAGTAGCCAGAAGGATTGTCTGCTCACTGGCTTCTGAGTCAGTCACCGGCTTCTAACTCAGTTAGAGCATCAAAGATTCTGACTTATGTGAGCTGTGAGGTCAGCAGTGACTTCAGCAGCACCAAACAATCAATTAAGGTGCTGCAAACACAATGAAGGATGGTCCTAAAATCAACCCATTAGGAAACACTGATTCAGAGGTCACGATAATGTGTTACGTTGTGATGAACAAGAATAGATCAATGCCCTGAGCTTTCACCAGGAACCAGCCTGTGATCATATAAACACCTAATGAACAGCTTTACATAATGCTTAAAAAAAGTTTTACTGGCATTGCTCCACGGCAGAGGGGCACTTTTGATGACCCTCTGCAAATCATTCTCAATGGATTTAAACAAGGACCAATTTTCATTGCTCCAGATTCACAGTGCCACCCTCTAGCTATGGCTTTGCTTTCCATCTCTGTCCGCTCCCCACACTAGGAATCCAAGGAAGATTCAGACCTTTGGTAACAGAGGGTCATCCAAGAAAAGTCTCTGCCTAGCAAATCCTTCTGTCTCATAGCTGGTGACTGCCAGCACGGTGGTGGTTTGCTATGCGGGCATGAAGGCTCACTCATAAGAATGACAAACAATTGGCTGGTGTGTAAATGTCATTGTTGTGAGGAGCACCTGAAGAGGCCAGAAACAGGCATTAGAAATAGGCCTAGAAATAGGCACTCAAGGCAAAACAATGGCATTAAGTAGGTAACACCAAACCTTTCTATCTGATTTGATTAGGTACTTAAACTAAAACCAAAGGTTCTGTTTCTAACAAAGGAGGCAGCCTGGTTTTGATCAGCAAGTCACTGCTGACAATCATTAGCATTGTGTTAGATGCTTCAGGCCATCTAATGGCAAAAAAATGCAAATCGACTTCTCTCCACAAAAGACTGCAACCTTCAGCAAATGTGATCCATGTCTTAAGTTTATTCCAGGCATGGAGCTCTGAGAACCTGGGGGAGGACAACTGAAAGAATAGAGAAAGCCTTAGGACAAAAATGGGGAGGAGGCAGGAGGAAAACGAAGATGGGCAAGGGAAAACACAGCACATGAGAGAATGAACTGAGAGTGTGAAGAGGTGATAAAATAAAGAGGGCAAAAATAATGTTTTGGTGTCTTTTGTTCAGTGCAAGTCTGCTTTTCCAGATAACCTGGGGCAAGCTGTTGGTTTGACATTGAGCTTGTAGAAGAGCAGTAAAAGGCCCTCTTTGGTTTTGTTTTGGGGTTTCTTGTTTGTTTTGGCTTGGGGTTTGGTTTTTTGTTTGTTTGTTTCATAAAAGCCTGCAACCATATTAACTTTCAGTTGAAGTATATTTGTACTCGTAACTGTTCATATAAAACAGAACAAAGTTCTAGCCTGCACACCTTTTCTTCAGAGTCTTTTATGGAAGCCAGCATGGAGGAAAGTTCATTGCTTTGTGAAAGAACTGGTCTGACCATAGCTTATTGTGGTCCAGCTTCAGATCTTCTGATTTCTTTTCCTTGCAAATCTATCCAGGCTTAAGTACAGCTACCCTCAGTAGTGAAGGTGGGGAAAAAAACAAAGCAGGAAGCACATCCAACAGGTCATTTATGTTGCTCTGTAGGCAGGACTTGAAACTTTCCAACTTCAGTAAATCTTTGGGTACACATTAAAGCACAAGCCCTGCCAGAAGTCAGAAGGTAATTTGTCAAAAACTTGTCTCTAATTACATTTGTAATGTGTCATGGGCCTAATGACAGATTCCTTTCTGTAAAATACATAAAAGATTTTGTCAGAAGCACAAGCCTCAGTGCTCAGTTCTCAAACCACATCTGGGAAGGGAGGAGGCAGAGATCAGCTGAGAAATTCGCATCAGTTTCACTGTGTTTGTGCCACACAGAGTCATGGACCAGCTGGGATTGGAAGGGACCTCTGAAGGCCACCAAAGCCAACCCTCCTTACTCAAAGCACAGTCAAGGCTGTGTCTAGTTTGGGGAAGAATATCTCCATGAATGGAGATTTCACAGCCTGCCTGAGTGCCTCTTCTGTTGTTTGGCCACCTTCAAAATGAAAATGGTTTTAATTTATGTTTGAATGAAATTTCCAATATTTTGACTTGTGCCTATCACCCCTTGTGCTGTCAGTGAGTACTACTGAGAAGACCCTGTCTCTACCTGCTTCACCTTTTCCCATCAGATATTTATATGGATCAGTAAGGAGCCCCTGAGCTTCACATGCAGACTGAAGTTCCAGCTCTCTCAGACACTTCTTGCATGAAAGCTGCTCCAAGCCCTTAATCATCTTCAGAGCCCTTTGCTGGACCTGCTTCAATATCTCAACGCCTGCCTTGCACCACTGAGCCTAGAACAGAATTCCCAAGATTCCAGCTGCGTCTTACCACAGAGCTGAGGGGAAGGATCATCTGCTCAAACCTGTCTAATGCAGCCCAGGGTGCTGTCTCCCACTTTTGCTGCAAGAGCATGTTGCTGCCTCATGGGCAACTTCTTGTGACACTCTAGAATGTCCACGACCTTTCCCGCTCTCCAGGAGCCAGAAAGCTGCAGCAAAGCCACTCTCCAGCCCATCAGTCCCAGGCACCCCTGCAGACCCAGACCAGGAGAGCTGCACTCTCCTTCAGGGACTGGGACTGATACCAAGCCCAAGATTTGAACAGGGGTTTGAGTCAAACTCTGCAATTTTTTTTTTGTTAATCAGTAGCTGTTGCTGGACGGTTATGATTAAGCAACTGTGTTGTGAGCATCATATCCTTGTCTGATCTTCTGTTTTAAGGAAAAGAGAAGACAATCCAAGATGGATGGGCTGTCTGGACAAGAGCCACCAGTAGTGAAGTCAGCAGAACTGAGCAGTAACTGGCAGCAGTAAATTCTGGCAACGGGCAATCAAAACCACCGACTCATTGACCACCCACTCAAAACAGACCCCAGACTCAAATGGAGAGAAGAACTGCACTAATTAGCACGAGAAGCGAGAGATATAAGTAGCAAATAGACAGGGGGTCAAGTACTAATTATAGAAAAGGTATGTAACCAATGAATGCTTCTGCCTTAGTTTGTTAGAAGGTGTAACTAGTGCAATTAGTTTGTTAAAACGTATACATAGTGTAAAGTGTTGATGATAAGTGAGCAGACTAAACCGCCTGCTTTGTGCAAACTAGAATGAAAAATGGAAACACCTGTCTCAGCGAGTGACTTGGCACTGGGCACCAGTTAGCAAGCCTGCCTTCGAGACAAAGGACTGCATCCAGTGCAGCGCTGGGCTGGCTGCTCCACGTGGTGCTGGGGAATGCGCCCTCTAGCACAACACCACCCTTGCCCCACACGTGTGTGGTGTCCTCAGCAGAGCTGCCGAAGAACCCAGACGCCTTCTTTTGACATCTGGATTGGGCTTCCAGGGCAAGGCTGGCTCCTGAGAGGAGACACCAGGACCTACCCTCATGCTGGGCAGAGTCAGCCAGCTTCAGCACAGACCCGCTGTTGGCCGAGGCTGAACTCACGATGACGCTGGTGACACCTCCGTGATGATGTATTAAGAAGCGGAAAGAACTTACTGCACAACAGCATCAGCAGGTGGAGAGAGGAATGAGAACCTTTTGGGAGGAACAGCCCTGCAGACAGCAAGGTCAGTGAAGAAGGAGGAGAGGAGGTGTTCCAGGTGCAAGAGCGGATTCATTCCCCCGCAGCCCGTGGTGCAGCCCACGGTGAGGAGCGCTATCCCCCACAGCCCACGGAGCAGAGATCCACCTGCGGCCCGTAGTGGACCCCACACTGGAGTAGGTGGAGGTGCCCCGGAGGAAGCTGCAGCCCACGGAGAGAGGAGCCCACCCTGGAGCAAGTGTGCTGGCAGGACTGGTGACCACGCAGAAGATCCACGCTGGAGCAGCCTGTTCCTGAAGGACTGCACCCCATGGAAGGACCTTGGCCGTGGCAGTTTGTGCAGGACGGTCTCACGTGGGAGGAGACCCACACTAGTGCACGGCAAGAGTGCGAGGAGGGAGCAGCAGCGCAGAAGAGGCGCTACGGACCGACCGCAGCCTCCACTTCCCACCCGCCGGCTGTGCGGGCTGATGTCGAGCCTGGGCGGAAAAGGAGAGGCGGGTGCTTTCTGCTTCAGGTCTGACTTTCCAACTCTGATACTGATGGGCAATCAACCAAGCAAACCCTCCCGGGCCCGCCCCGTGTGCCGTCACGGGCGGCGGGCGGGACGTCCGGGGGCGGCCCCGGGCCGGGCGGGGCGCGGCGCAGGGAGGCAGGGCAGGGCAGGGCGGCCCAAGGTCGGCGCGGCGCTGCCGTGCCCTGCGCGGTCTCCGCGGCTGCCCGCAGATGGAGTACGACTGGCTGGGCTTTGGCTACGCGGCGCTGGTGGCGACGGGCGGTGTCGTGGGCTACGCCAAGGCAGGTGGGTGCTGGTGGCCGTGGCTGTCCCTGTCCCGGTCGTGCCCGCAGGCAGCCCCCGCTCAGCTCCGCCCCGCGCCGGGGCCGCTGCCGGCGGCGACCCCGTAAGTCCCGCCAAGTCCTTGTTGCCACCGGAACGGTGCTCGCGGAGGTCTGGGAAGTATATTAAAGAAACTCCCCAAACCCCTCAGCCTAACCCCTAATGCTTTGGCTAGGTTGGTTCTGTGGATTTACTAGTACGGGAAAGTCGCAAAGTGCTTTCGTTTGGTGTGCAGCGTGACTCTGTGTGTGTTCTTCCGCTGACTGCTTTATTTTTTATTCAAGGCAGCGTCCCTTCGCTAGCTGCCGGTCTTCTGTTTGGCGGCTTAGCGGGACTAGGCGCTTACCAGCAGTCCAAAGATCCAAAGAATGTGTGGCTTTCCCTCGGTAAGTTTGCTCGGCAGCCGAGTTCTGAGTGTTACTGGTAGCGGTGGGAACAGTAACCTTTTTTTTTTCTAGCATGTTTTAGCTGCCCTGTGCCCTTTTACCTATACAAATGTTGTAAGGGGTGGCAGGACCTCCTGCCCACAGCCGGGAGGTATTTGTGTCAGAACACGATATCTGGGTCAAAGACCTGGATTGTCCTGTTTGAATCCAGAGTTGGTGAGAAATACCTGTCTCCTCTGCCACATTAGATAATGTGTTAAACCAACACTTTAGGTGCAGGAAACATACGTGGAGAATTTTTGGTTGTGAAGCAGCGTTTTTAGCCTGTGGTGGTGGAATAAGCACTATTTTTGCAATAGTGACAGCACTGTGACAGGTGGTATGTGGCCTTATGGAACCCTGGTTTGCACAAGCATCTCAGAGGAGCAGTACATGTTCCAATGAATCACACACTGGAAGAAACAGTATGTAAAAGAAAAGAGGCAGTGATCTATTCTGCTTGCTTACAGTAGAACTTACAAGAAGTTGTGGGTGTTAAGCTTGCAGTTAACAAGCAAGGGGAAGGAGAAGGATGAAATCACTGTGGAAAGATGATTTCTTGAGGATCCTGCTAGTTCTGTAATTACTCCATAGGGTTACTAGTGCTTGATACTATAGCTTTGCAGTGATTTAAGACTATTTTAAACCAATAGGATTAATGTGCTGAAAGGCTCTATGAAGCCACTGTAGAGGACTAACCTCAGTGGTAAGGAATGAAGCGTAAAATGCAGCTCAATGTAAAGCACAATTTCCATTTGTGAACTGTCCTTCCACTCTGGCATGCTGTGAGAGTGGCTGTGCATCTCTGGCACGGGTTTTTAGGCAGTGTCATGGAAGAGGGATGAGCAGCTTTTGTGTATCCTGATGTGGTGCATGGAGTGCTTTCAAATAGACCTCTTGAGAGCAGTGATGTGTCACAGTCTAGTACAGGCATCCATCCATCCATCCATCCATCCATCCATCCATCCATCCATCCATCCATCCATCCATCCATCCATCCATCCATCCATCCATCCATCCATCCATCCTCATCCCTCCTTGCAATGTGCAGCTGTGGCTCCTGCAGAGCTATAAGTTGGTCCCAGTACATCAGGAGTAGAAATGCAGAAATAGAACCTTGACAGAGTATCTGTAGAATACCTTTTGCCATGTCTGATGCAAACAAACTTGAGTCTTTGGAAAAAGGTATACGGCACTTTCACCTGCCTTTCTTCTTCAAAGACACAATGGCCCTGTAAATTTCATGTGAATGTTGATGGGATTCCTTTCCCACATTTACAGATAAAATAATTTGGAGTAATGTCTAAGATGTTAATTGCTCTTTCAGTTTAATCCTTTGGATTGCTTTCTGTTTTCTAATCATATTTTCAAGTGGGGTTGTTTTCTTTCCAGCTGTAGTACTTAGTGCCACTTTCCAGTTCAGAATGTCGCAGAGAAATGGGAAGTGTAAATATTTACCTCCCACATAGTGTATACTGTCACCATCCCAGCCTTCTGGCAGTTTTGAGCCTGCCTATGTTTGAGGGAATAATCATTCTTCTGCAAATCAGGGTTGAGGGAGAGCTAGTGACCTGTTCAGAGGATTAGAGTTTGTGGGTGATCAGACCATGGTCTCAATGCTGGTGAGATCTCCTCGCTTCTGCTGAGCAGTGGAACATACTTACCAAAGCTGCTGAGAAGCTTGTAATGACAGCTTTGACGCTGAACAAAATAAAATTGTTTACTCGCAGAGGGAGGCATTGCTGTCTCCGTTTGGCTGGTGCTGCTCCGTGTCCAAGCGTGGCAATGCTGCGCTGGCATTTCTGTGTCAAATGGTTCTGACTGGGCTTCTTTTCAACAGTGGCATCTGGCACCTTATCTACTGTTATGGGAATGAGATTTTACAACTCCAAAAAGGCAATGCCTGGGATAATTGCCGGTGCCAGGTAACCACCTATCCTTTGTTCTTGTCTGTGTTATTGAATAAACATTTTATTTAACTTATTTGTGGATTATATTGTTTTAAAAATGTTACATGATAAGTTCTGTGAAAAATGAAATCTTGTGGTGGTGTTCAGCTAAATGACATTATGTCAGTGTTTTCTTCCTTCTTGTTCTTTATGGGATTTTTGCCTCCACCTCTCTCTTTTTATAATAACTATTCTGTTCCACAGCTTACTGATGGTTGGACGGCTTGGATTGCAGATGATGGAAAAAACCTATTAAGCCATAAATCTGCATCAAGTGACTTGACGACACGTGACCGAGAAGCCCAAAAATGCAACTGCCTAAATGTGCTGCACATAAGTGGAAAGGCACTACTACCTGTGCACTGTATTTTTCATATCCTAATGCACGTGGGTTGTGTTTTTAAAGGACTGACATAGAGAACCCTTGTCATGGTATTTGTCTTAACATTTTCTGTATGGAAAGCAAGCAAGAAAATATGAGTATAGCATTAGTTTAGCTTCTGGTCCTGCAACTTAGTGTTGGCAGAGACCTCCTGGCCCTTGCATTCAGAGAGTTGCAGGATTGAAGCATAAATGCAAATCTGACTTGTCCTTCTAAAATCATGTATACTTCTAAAACCAGGGGAGAGGAGCTGCTGATTTGTCACTAGTAATTAATATAATAAATGTGCTTATGATGTTCCATCTCCCTTTCCATGCCAGTTTATCCGTTCACAGTGTTTGTCAGTCAGGGAGTTTGTTCTCCCAGCTCTGCGTGTTAGAACCTGGTCCCGCAAAACACAATCACGGAGCCGGCTGTCGAGGCTCTGCTGTAATGCAATAAATGCATACCCATGCCTTGCAATCACTTGTAAGCTCAGCTATATGTCATTCATTTCACTTTTACAGATTACTGCTCATAAATCAAAAATATGCTTTATTAGGTGATGCTGAATTGTAGGCACAGCTTTATTAAAATGTTATTTTAAATAAACTAAGAAGGCATTATTGCAAACTTTTGTGTTCTACACAGCGTATTTTGTCTCTAATTGTTCATCTGGATTGATACAGTTTGATGCCTTTCCTGCAGGGTGTCAGGATATTTTTGCGAGCATGAACTGTGTAAATAATCTATGCTATCCTTGAATCTAGTAACTTGTAAATATAAAAATCTGAACTGGGAGGGATTTGGAGGGCACAAAAGCATGCAGACCACATATTGAGACAAGTATTATGTTAAAGTTTTTTAGTTTGGGTTTTGTTTGTTTTGTTTTTTTTTTTCTGAGGGGATAATCTATTTTAGATTTAGAAAATACTGTATGGAAGTTTATTTAAAGACCAAAGGACTTATTTGATCAGTCTTTGTCTTTAGCTGATTCCCTTAATGCCTGAAATTATTCTCAATATAAACCTTCCATAGAAAAATATCCTGGAAGATACACATGGATGGTAATGTATCCCTTTTCTGGTCTCGTTTAACTTATGTCCCTTTTTGCACAGATCCTGAGCTTCGATTTCTTCCAACTTTTTTCCTTTGGTCCCTGGTACTGAGGGAGATGGAAGCAAGAGGGCTGGTCCATTAGATTGGTGAGATTCTGGAGCTGCTCAGAATTCTCCGAGTATCAGGGTAGTACCTTGGCAGGAGGGTCACATCCTGTGGTTTTCCTTCCCTCCCCCCCTTGCCGCAGAAAAACAGGCAGGGCCGTGACCTTGTGCTGTGTGAGCACGAGGCGCAGAGGTGGGCCAGCAGCCACAGCCGGGCTCTGCCAGCAGGGCAGTGGTTTGCCAGGCAAGTCACAGGGATATGAGGCAGGGCTGAGGTCAAGCCAGGATGCCAGGTCACTCAGACTGGGTTCCACATCTGCAGGGACAGGGCCAGGAACGGGTGCAGCTCCAGCAAGAGTCTCAGTAGCCTGGTTCCAGGCCAGACAGCTTGGGTCAGAGCTGGCTTGAGCACAGACAGATCTGGATGGGGAATTGTGCTCAGAGCATCTTCTTAAGAGCCCTTTTTCATCACCCTGCAGAGTTCAGCTTCAGGTGTTCACCTGTATTTACATTTCTCTGCTACCTCCCTGCATAGAAGTAAGGAGTGTGCAGGACAGCAGGTGGTTTGTTAGTATGTCACCCTCTTAAGTGCCTAATTCCAGCCCAGGACCCAGCACTGTTGTATCTATGTCTTTGTTCTAATTTGAAAAAGTTAGTAAGCCAGACATTAGCATTTAAGACACTTTTCTTTAAACTGTTTTATGTTTGTTTTTCTTGGGTTGTTTTTTTTTTTTGCCTCTTCATATTCCTGTTGAAGCAGTTTTCTTCTGTAGGAGTAGGATCCAAACATAAATGCATCTCCTGCAATAAACTGAGAACAGCCATGACCCAGCAGTTTTGTAATTGTATAATCCTGGCCTCAAATCAGGTAACTTGTGAATTTGAATTGCAGTTGTCTTTAACAGAATGAAGACAATAGAAAGCAGAAAACTGGACTGTTAAGCTTTTAAACTTTTAGATCAAAGTGTGAGCTCTTGCTGCAGTTTCCTGAGCTTTGGAAAGCAATAGGTTGAATTGAGAACTGCTGGTAGAAATCATTTAGAACTTGTAGTAGAATGCTCATGCTCAGGAGAAACAGCAGTAATACAGGCAAAGGGACAAGAGAAAAATACTTTTTACCCCTTTGAAATTTTATTAGCATACAGTGATTTTTTTAAGCGTTTCTGCGCTAGCGGCCCAACGCGTACCAGTGAATCAGAGTTAAATGACTGTACGAAGCCTGTTAGCCTTTTCTTGCTGTTTGCAACAAGAATTATTCAACACTTATCATGCTTTGTTTGTGGACAAGTAAAGACTGATCTGGTTATGTCAAAGCTCTTTCAAGGTTCATTACCATGTGACAAGGACAGCATGTTTCTTCTAACGATATTTAGTGCCATAAATAGTACCTGTTTATTTTTCTGCTCTAAGGTGACTCACAGACACATGAACTATTGGCACATTATTAGTTAATTCCTTGACCAAGCTGTGATTTTAGCTGTCATTGGCATCTTGTATTAGAGACAAGTGATTATTTTGTTTTTTAATTATAAAATCATAGCTTTTATGCCTGTTACAAACTAACTGAGGGTGTCCTTCATTGCCATAGCAAATTACAGATCTGTTCTACAGTTAAATTAAGATGCATTTAAGTAGCATAGGGACATCTCTTAGTACTAAGGGAATGACAAATAAATGCTTAATCCTAGACCAGTGGCAACTGAATTAAAGTCTCTAGTGCATTACTAACCAGACAGCCTTATCCTTGCATAGCTCTTACAGTATAAAAAAAAAGTGTCGTAGTTTTCTTTAGATGCAATTTTCCTAATAAAATATTTGACTTTTTAGTACAATTGTTTTAGATTAAATTGCTTTCCAGGAAGTTAACGTAACCCATATATTATGACACATTGGGTCAACAACAGGAGTTTAAGTTTTAATATCCATTTATAAAAGCTATACAAATAAGTTTCTTTTTTTATAATGCTTGAAATGATCATTAACTTTACATCTTTAAAGAGCATACTCTGTACTTTAAAATGGCAAGTTTAACGTTACTATAAAGTTTAAGCATTTATTCTAAATGCAGCTGTTAACAGAAGTAGCGCAGCTCAACATCCTAATAAACAATTTACTGTACATTGCAAAGTCCTTTGGGCAATATTATTATAAAAGTTAGCATAAAAGCTGGGGAAAGTACTGAATGAGCATATGAACAGTGACATACTGAATTATTAAAGTTTTGCCTATGTTTTCAGGTACCTAAGTGGGCCTTTAAGATCTAAACCAGAAAGCAATGCCTTTGAAGAACAGGCCAATAGTTTTCCTCATGTAGCCTATTCAAACTCTGTAGTTTAGTCTGATCACCCACATAGGACAAGAGTTTAGCGATAATTTAGGCATTTTTGGCTAATTCACCCTTAAAATGACTGACAGACTGCAGTGATTTAGGCTCTATAAAAGGTCACTGTGACACTCTCTTGACAGGACAGAGATAAATCTCTACAGATCTTTGACCAAAAATGGCAATAAGTTAATTAAAAGAGAAGAATCTGATTGTTAGGCTCGACTTCACAGCTTGGTAAGTAGCATTCAGCACTTGTTTAGATATTTTCCAATATTGTTGTATCATTCAACAGCACTTTACTAGCCAGATTTCTAGACCTTCCTTGTGTAGTATCTACCAGTGGATTGCCTATGTCCTACTACAAGGGTTTCAGTTCTCATTGCTACATGAATATTTGCACCATACAGACCCTGAGTAACTCTTAGTTACAAGTGAGTTCTGAAATCTTTGCAGGAGACTGATGTTCTTCACAAAGCCAGATCTGTGCTTTCACCCTCATCTTCCTGCTAAGGAGACAGCCTAACACGTGGAAGCCTGGTGCTGCCCTGCTTCAGCCCTTCTTGGTGCTGCTTGCGTTCTTCAAGCACATCCCAGCAGCAGATGTTGCACTGGATGAAAAACCCTAACCCTAGTTGTTCCCAAGAGTACAAGAACAGGAGATCTATCTATAGAAAACATTGGGTTAAATCTTCTCAGTTTTGGCAATATGTGTTGTAAAATAGTTCACTGCATCCTACTTTACAGCCAGTATTTTACTTGGTGTTATAGGTACTATACAGGTAACAGAACACAACGTCTTTTTTTCTTCTTTACCATTGCATAGTCTTAGGAAAAGCTGGAGCAAATAGGCTTTTGAGGCTTCCAAGTGCAGGAGAACCGAACACAGAGCACATAATACCCACACAGGATGGTATTTTCTATCTGTTCCCTCCATATTTGGCCACCCAGTCTGTTCTCCCATGTACTCGCTGAATTGTTGGGGGGCGAGTTAAGACACTCATGTTTTTTGCTGCTGCATTGAAAGTAGGACCTGGTAATGGAGGACGAGCAGCTTTGTTTTTCCAGGAATAATCTGAAAGGAATAAGAACTCAGAATTAATTATGACTATAAAGGTGTTTTACTCCTCTACAGAGAAAAGAATGAGAGCTTAGAGATGACTTATGGTACTCAAGGATGCTAATGTAGCAGGATGCTTTGGTCTCCTATATGTCATAAAACACCCTGAGTCAGATGGGACCCACAAGGATTGTAGAGTCCAACTCCTGCCCCACACGGGGCAACCCCAAGAATCACACCATGTGCCTAACACCATGCTGTCTATGCTTGTTTTCAGATAAGATTATTTTTTCCAATAGTTTGTGTGTATTATTCTCACTTGCTGAATAGCTGTTTTGCAGCAATCCCTCAAAAAAAACCACTGAAAATGAAATTCAGGGGAAAAACTGATGCAAATGCCTACAAATATGTATCTCCTATTACAAAAGAGCTACAGTAGGAAAGTGTTTTTTCTTCTATCTCAAATACTAAAA